>MU749091.1:0-29852 GCA_026770625.1 Nicotiana glauca | reverse complement strand
CACACACATATATATATATATATATATATATATATATATATATATATATATATATATATATATATATATATATATATATATATATATATAATATTATTAGTATCAAAGACTTGGACTTGGGATTTGGCCGGATAAAATTGAAATAATTTATATTTATTTATTTCTATAATTAAAATTTGTTTTATTTGAATTTTAAATTTTAAATATATGTGAATAAATAGATGCGTCAGTTTGTGAAAAACATATTTTTTTGAAAAGGTCCAATGGTTGCTCTATAAATAAAAGTACTTCCAACAAGTGGATATAAAAAAATCTGCAAATATATTCTTGGGATGAAGAAGATTGTTTGTATTTTCTCAATTTGTATAGGGGCAATATTAAGGAAAGTCATTGTCGAGCCTTATTCAATTTCGTTTTCAATTATTATTATTTTTCTAACAAGAAGTCTCTTTTATTTTATTTTTTTCTGCGTGAAGGGTGGATAGAATATGTATGGTGGACGATGTCAATTTTTCAGTTATTGCGTGTACAAAACTTAAAGTCAACACGAAACTGGAAGCTTGGGTGCAGGAGGAGTTTAATCAAACAGTTGCATGCGTAGGTAATCATAGAAACTCAGAAAAATGGACGCAGTTTTTTTCTCCGTCTAGCTAAATTAGTAGCTAGCTATAAATAAAGAGTTCCTACTTGTTTTAATTACTCATCACAAGTTTGGTGAGAGTTCAAGGGTCATTATAGTTTTTAAAAGCCATGGCAAATCCTATGGGTACAATAATCATAGTAGTTTTATATCTGGGAATGGTTGAAACACAGAGTCTCCATATCAGTGAATGCAAAAAGCCAGAAAGAGGAGTTGCTCTCTTCATCTTTGGGGATTCCTATTTTGACGTGGGAAACAACAATTACATTAATACTTCCACTCTTGACCAAGCCAATTTCTGGCCCTATGGACTATCTTACTTCAAATCCCCTACCGGAAGATTTTCTGACGGCCGTTTGATTTCAGATTTTATTGGTAGGCAATTGTTCCTAATTCATCTATTGTCTGTCCAAAATTGGATTTAGTTGCTTGAATATAATTGTCAAAAAAAAAAAATGCATGTCTTTTTCATTTTGTGACAGCTGAACATGCAAAAATTCCAGTGCCGCAACCCTTTCTGCAGCCTCAGAATGAACAGGATTATAACAATGGAGCAAACTTTGCATCGGCTGGAGCTGGGTCTCTTGTCGAGACTTTCGAGGGAGCAGTACGTTTTTTTTTAACTTAGTATCTTATTAGTCATATTATTAATTTCATTTTTAAAGATAATTATATGAAAATGCAGGAGGAAGGAAAAAGATGCTAGGTTTCATGAGTACGCGAAAGAATTTAGCGAGCTAGCTATAGTTATATAACATTAAGGTCGTCTAAATGAAATACTTTATCTAACCACAAAAAGCAAAAGCTCTTTCAGCTTTAAAAGAAAATAATTAACTTACCGCTAATTGCGTTGAAATATATTCTAATTGCGTGCCTCATATAATTCTGAAAACTTCATGTTTTGCATGTTATTGAATTATCACTAGCCAGTTGCATGCATTATTGAACGGACAACTGTCAGATAAGATAACCATGTCAGGAGTATAAGGAATGAAAAAAAATTGGTCCCCGATATTGAGACTATGTTATACTCCATAATTTACAGTGAGGCATCTTTTTCCTTCCTCCTTTTACATTTTCCTATGAACTTCACTTATAAAGAAATTTTTTGTACAAGTAGTATAGATAAACTTTCTTTGCTTTGTGCAAATTCTATTAATGCGTTTATCAAATTCTTCTATTTGTTCCTTTCATTCAAGTGGTTGCTTCTCTTTTATATATATATATATATATATATATATATATATATATATATATATATATATATAAAAGCAGTCCTGTGCACTAAGCTTTCGCCATGTGCGGGGGTCGGAGAAAGGGTCGGACCACAAGTGTCTATTGTAGAGGTTTGTTTCCATGGCTTTGTTTAACCAAAAAAATAGATTTATCGGTCAAAGTCTAAATTTAAAAGAAAAATGGGCTACTGATAACCAGGTTTTACTTCACTTCCACAATGTTATTTAAGAAAAACAATAAGAATGATAGAGAAAATATACTAAAAAAATAAGAATAACTTGATGGACAATTTATAAAATCAAGGCTGAGAGTTTCGATAAAGCAGAGAAATAAAGAGTATATTCAATTGTACTTCCACTCTGTCCTTACAAAGAAAATTTTGTATCTTTAAATAGGAGTGTACAATCAAAATGATTTTCGCCATAAGTTGGAATTATTATGGGCATTAATAGTATTGATTATCCATTATCACAAATAGCTATAACTGGCGTATTTATTGCTATAAATATCCTATAACTATTCCGATTCCCCTTCCTTATTTACTTCCGGTTCATGTATCTTTCCTTCTTTTTTATCTTTATTCATTCCGTCCTCGTCTCTTCTTTGTCAATGGTTAGGCCAAGTTCTCTTCTCTGTACTGTCTCGTGGGTATTTCTCATGTGCCTTCCTCTTTCGATTAATTCTGTAAAATCGATAATGTCACTTGTCGCTACATCACTGTTCCACGCGTCGTGCTTTATCAGCATACTAACATTCAACATGTAATGTCATTTTTCCACAATACAAATAGTCCCACCCAACCCCCACTTTCTGAATATTCGGGAAGTGGAAAGCTATTATGGCAGGAATTCGCTGTCGTCGTTTTTCAAATATAATCATGTCTCCTTCAGAATCTATGCGACGTGCATCACATCTATTTAATGCTCATGCCATATGTCTTCTAACGATTGGTTATGCAATTCCTTAGCACTTTTTAGGATTTTTCTACGGCTGCGTCAGTCACGAAGTGACGGTTCCTTTATGAAACTTCGTAATGACCTACTTTAACAATGGTTGTGTCTTCTTATAAATACTCCATTATTTTTTATTTCGTGGAGTATTTCTTCTTCCCTACTCATCACCTTCTTCTTACTTTACATTTTTCAGCGTCATTTTTTTTTTTTGTATTTCTTTGGCCAATCATGTCTTTCCCAGATAACTATAAGGTTGTGATTGTTGACGAGTTTGATCTTTCTAATGCTCCCACTAAAAGTAGAAGAGGTGGTAGGCTACGTAGTCTTGGTTCAATATCTAACCGTGGTTCTTCTTCTCAGAGTAGTGCTACTAATCCATCTTCCTCTAGGCCTAGGGCTCCTATAACCCCTAGATCTTCTTCCAGAAATAGAGATTCAACTGATATTGTGCGTGAACCCACAGTTACAAAGATTGTTCCTCAAGAATTTTTCTTTGTAACTGATCGTGAAACCATAAGAAATCAAGTTTCTTCCATGGCCTCCATCAATCCTGCTGACCTTTACCCAAGTTTGATTACTACTGGTCTTTTTTCCCTTGTTCGAAGAGAGTGCTACTGGAAACAAGATTTCCTAGTTTTAGTTCCTGGTGCCAATCAGAGAATTACTTCCTACCATGGTGGTTTCTCTTTCGTCTATACCTACCCTTTTACTTTAGGGTTCAAACCTCTTATTGGTCCAGTGATCCTTGAGTTTTGTCGTTACTTCAATGTGCGTCTTTTCCAGATTTGCTCCGTAGTATGAAGGGTTGTTGCATGCCTTCCTTATTTAGTAGAATTGGTTTTCGTGCCTTTTACTTTTTGGCAGTTACTTCACTTGTACTCCCCCACGTTGTTTTGTGAAGGTGTATTTACTCTCGTGGCTAGAAGTAAAAGAGTTTTGGTCAGTCCTGAAGATGATCGGGATTGTGGCTAGTATGCTCGTTTTATTGATTCTCCTACTAGTGGATTAGTGAGTGAAAAAAACATGCCTTTCCCGAAAAATGAAACTTTGCACGTTAGCTTCTCTTTTTTTCTTTCATTTTTTGAAATATCTCAAAAGGTTTCATTATAGTCAAATACTTAATTATTCAGCATCCATGGAAGTTTTTGATGAAATTTCCAACTTTCGTGCTTGGGTATAAAAGATATTGACAGCTGCACCTATGGAGAAGAGGTCTTGGAAATAACTCCTCAAAAATTTGGTTGGAAAGTGAAGTGCACGGTAATGTTTACCTTTATTGTTTCTTCCTTTCTCTCCCTTTTTTATTCAATATTTTCTCATCTTTCCCTTTTTTTATTGGGATTTCCAATTCGTGGTATTAGCCGCGCATTTGTTCCCTCAACCAAGCTTTTTGTAAATCTTGCTCGGAAAAGAATTTTAAGTGCTTCTTCTTCTAAAAGTAAAACAGATGGAGCACGTGGCTCTGAGGGTGAAGAAAAGATAGAGAAGGGTTCTTTAGTGCGAAGACCACGAGTCAGGAGATGCGTAATTTCTGATGATGAAGCTACTCCTTCTCATATCCTCCAACAAGTTCAGTCCCTTTTAGACTCTTGGATGAGCCAGAGAGTGATCCTTTAGTGGTTTCGATGATGATGTTGTTGATCCTCCCCCAGGTTCTATTAATAGATTGTTTACTCATGGTTTCGAGAGTGATGAAGCTTCTGGGCCTGTTTCCGAGGAATTGCCTTTTGCTACCCTTCCAGCTTTTATTTCCATTACCCCTCTCGTGTTTTTACATGTTGCTTCTCCTGCACTTACTCCCGTGTCTACTTCAACTTCGTCCGCTATTCCCGTTGTTGCTTCCCATGCAGAGACTGGGCGCTCTAGCAGCGGGATGACAATGAAAAGAGTTGTTGTTGAGGTTCCTGAAGGTGGAAGCTTACTAAGAAAATTGGGTCAAGATGATGTGTGATTAAAGCCCTTGAATAGCCCCGTAGAGAAGAAGAAGTTAGAAAGCAATAGCTCACTTACTTGGATGAATGATATCGTTCATTCTTCTTTTAAGGTACATTCTTAATTATACTTCCTTTCATTTCTCTTTCTTATTTATGAATCTTCCTGCGTTTTTGCATATCAACTTGATTGGCACAGAGCTTTGAAAAGGATTTTTAAAGCGGAGCAGCAAGTTGTGGACTTCCGCACCAAGGCTCATAACTGGAAGGGAAAATTCGAAGGTCTACAACTAGAGAAACAAGTTCTGGCGGAAGAAAGAATGCCTGGAGCAACAAATGAAGGTGGTTGCTGCTGAATTAGCATTTGAAAAGGTTTCTTCTAGCCAAGTTGCAAAAGACAAGGATATACTTGAGTCCTCTTTTACTGAATAACTTTCCAAGGCAACTGAAGAGATAAGGAGTTTAAGGGAACTGCATAATCAAAAAGAGGTTTATGCGGGAGAATTGGTTCAAACAATTACTCAAGCTCAAGAAGATCTCTGTGCGCATCTACTGATAAGATTAAGTTCTTGAAAAGCTCTATCGCTCCTTTGAATACAACTTATGATTCTTCTAAAGCAGAAAAAGAAGAGCTGAGAATTGAAATTAACAAGTGGGAGAAGGACTATAGATTCTCAAGGACAAACTATCATTGGATGTGAGGTGGGGTTTTTTAAACTCGCCTTGAGACTCTAATAGAAGCCAACCAGGAGGGTTTTGACCTTAATACTGAGATTGTTAAAGCTAAAGAAGCAATTGATAAAACTCAGCAACGTAAAAGCTTTTCTTCACCCGAAGACGAAGGTCCCAAGGGTGATGAAAATGGACTTATTCCTGGTGAAGTTGATGTTCAAGCCACTTCTTCTCAAGTTAATCCTTCTTCTCCCGTTGATGATGCTCCCGCAGACGATGCCCCTTAGTTTTTTCTTGCTTTCATGTTTGTTCAACTTTTGGGAAGTTTGTTGTTGTTTTTTTTTGGAATATTTTTTTTTTGTTACCCCTATCTTATTTTGGGGTTTAGTGACAAATAGTTGTGGACTTCCGCACTGAGGCTGACAACTAGAAGGGACAATTCGAAAGTTTACAACTAGAGAAAGAAGTTCTGGCAGAAGAAAGAATGCCTTAGAGCAACAAATGAATGTGGTTGCTGTTGAATTAGCATTTGAAAAGGCTTCTTCTAGCCAAGTTGCAAAGGACAAAGATATACCTGAGTCCTCTTTTACTGAACAGCTTTCCAAGGCAACTGAAGAGATAAAGAGTTTAAGGGAATTGCATAATCAAAAAGAGGTTTATGCGGGAGAATTGGTTCAAGCACTTACTCAAGCTCAAGAAGATCTCCGTGCATCTACTAATAAGATTCAGTTCTTAAAAAGCTCTCTCGCTCCTTTGAAGACAACTTATGATTCTTCTAAAGCAAAAAAAGAAGAGCTGAGAGCTGAAATTAATAAGTGAGAGAAGGACTATGAGATTCTCGAGGACAAACTATCATTGGATGTGACCTGGGCTTTTTTAAATGCTCGCCTTGAGACTCTAATAGAAGCCAACCAGGAGGGTTTTGACCTTAATACTGATATTGTTAAATCTAAAGAAGCAATTGATAAAACTCAGCAACGTCAAAGCTTTTCTTCACCTGAAGACGAAGGTCCCGAGGGTGATGAAAATGGACTTGTTCCTGGTGAAGTTGATGTTCAAGCCTCTTCTTCTCAAGTTAATCCTTCTTCTCCTGTTGATGATGCTTCCACAGATGATGTCCCTTAGTTTTTTCTTGCTTTCATGTTTGTTTAACTTTTGGAAAGTTTGTTTTTTTTTTGGGGGATTTTTTTTGTTACCCCTATCTTGCTTTGGGGTTTAATGACAAACAAGTACCTCTGTTTTCCCCAATGTTTAATATATTTTTTCGGTTATTTTTACTGTTTATTTTGCTCTTTGATTTTTAAGATTTTATTTTTTTCTTTGATATTTTAGCTTGCATTTTTTTAAATGCTCTAATAATCTGTGATTTTGATAAACACAGGCTTTTATAAAATAGGGCCCTTTTATGTAAGCGACATTGATGAAGATGACATCTCATCTTCATATTGGTATAAATATATGGAAGACGAAATAGACAAAAAGGAAACAACTTGAGGAAGTTTCATCCATTGAATTTTCAAATAAATTTCGTATATAATTTTCTCTATTATTCATACAATACTTTCACAATTGCTTTCTTTGTAGCAGATTTTCAGATACAAAATCGGGTTTATTATCCCGTGACTAAACTTTGGCCTTAACCTAAAAGCTCATAGGAGTTTGGAACGTATCTTGTATCCTTCTTGCAAGTTTACTCCTTCTCAAGGTTGATTCAAGATTTTTGATTCAGGCTTGAATTTTGGCTCTTTTGCTTCTTTCTATATGTATAGTCCCCCCAATGTCAAATCTTTGAAGTATGAAATCTCGAACACTGGATTGCTCCTTCTTTTTGGTTTATTCCCTGAAAAGGAAAATACACACGAGACTCGATATATACGTTTAAATGATAACTGCTTAACCCCTTTTTTTCATCAGAAAGGTTAAATCCTAGACCAGAAATAATTCAGTATCCGCGTGTCTTTTCGGTCTAATATCATCATTTGATACAGCATAGCTTTTTGCCTATCATATAAAATTGTTAGTAAAATTTAAAAGAACAAAGTAAAATTTCAGAGTGATACCTGACCATGAGTACTTCCTTTGTCTAGAAGTAATACTTCTTCAAATGAACAATGTTCCAATTTGATGGTAGTATACTGCCATCCATGGTCTCCAATTTAGATGCTGCTTTTTCAGCGATGCCTCGAACCCTATAAGGGCCTTCCCAATTTGGACTTAACTTTTTTGCATTAGCCGTTTTCGTTGATCGAAATACCTTTTTGAGGACGAAGTCACCAATCTTGAAGTACCTCAGATTTGCTTTTCTGTTATAATATCGCGCAATCATTTGTTTTTGAGTGGTCATCCTTATTAGCTTTATTTTTCTCCTTTTCTCTAATAAATCCATATTCGTTTGCATTTCTTATTCATTTAATTCCTCAGTAGAATTTGTGTATCTCGTACTTAGATCACCTATTTCCACTGGAATTAGGCCTTTAGTGCCATAGACGAGTGAAAATGGAGTCTCACCCGTACTTATTTTTGTTGTTGTTCGATACGCCCATAATACTCCTAGTAGCACTTCTGGCTACTTACTTTTTGATTCTTCTAATCTTTTCTTCAAATTATTAATATTAACTTTGTTTGTTGACTCAGCTTGTCCGTTGACTACGGGATGGTAAGGCACAGATGTAATCCGTTTAATCTACAAACATTGAAAGAAATCTATAATTTTTATGCCTATGAATTGTGGGACATTGTCACACACGATTTTCTTTGGAATTCGATAGATAATGTTTCGCCAAACAAAGTCCCAGACTTTTTTTTTCACAGCTATTTGAAAGCTCCTGCTTCTACCCAATTTGAAAAATAATCCGTTAAAACTAATAAAAAAAACGTACCTTTCCTTTAGCTTGAGGTAATGGACCTACGATATCCATGCCCCACTTCATGAAATGCCATGAAGAGATAACTGAATGTAACATTTTTGCTAACGATGAATGTTATTAGCATATCGTTGACATTTATCGCACTTGGCTACAAAGTTTTCTTCTTCCTCCTCCGTTTTTTGGCCAATAATATACCGCTCTTATTAAAGTCTTTACCAATGATCTTCCCCCAGCATGATTGCCGCAGTGCCCCTCATGAACTTCTCTTATCACATATTCTGTTTGTAATGGACCAAGGCACCGTGCTAAAGGTCCACCAAACATCTTTCGGTATAAGTTTCCACGAATTAAGCAATACCGGGCGACTTTTTGGCAAAGTATCTGTGACTTCTTCTTGTCTTCGGGTAAGATTTTGTACTGCAAAAAGTTGACAAACTCGTTCCTCTAATCCCAAGTTAAATTATTAAAATTTAACTTGTTCTCGTCTTGGTAGAGTGCCAAATGAAACTAATGTATAATAATAGCATTTTCTGCATTGGTTATCTCCGTAACAGACATGAGATTGGCCAACGCATCTGCTTCTACATTCTCCTCCCTAGGTACTTGAACAGCCTTCCACGATTGAAATTGTCTAACTAATTCCTGTACCTTTTCGAGCTATTGTTGAATTTTTTCCTCTCTCGCTATGTAAGTCCCCTGCATTTGGTTAACTACTAGCTGCAAGTCGCTTTGTTCTATACCAAGTTCTAGTGCTAATTTCAGACCTGCAATCACAGCTTCATACTATGATTCATTGTTAGTGATGGAATAACATTGTATTGCTTATCTTATGACTTCCCTTGAAGGCGGAATTAAAACAATACCTAAGCCCACACCGTTAACATTCGAGGAACCATCAGTAAATAAAATTCAAGTTCTCGAATTAGATTCGATAAATACCTGTAATTCCTTTTCTGCTTCAGGAATTAAATTTGTGCTGAAATCTTCTACGAAATCTGCTATAACCTGCTATTATATTGCAGTTCTGGGCTGATATATGATATCATACTCACTGAGTTCTATTTCCAACTTAGCTAATCTACCGTTATTACATATATAGGATGACATTGAAAATAAGGTCTCAACTTTCTAGATGCCATAATTAATGCTAAAGCAAGTTTTTCTAGATGAGGATATCGCGTCTCAACATCTAACAAAGATTTACTAACATAATATATTGGAGATTGTTTTCCTTTATCCTCTCGTACCAGCACTGCACTTACCGTCACTTCTGACACAGCAAGGTAGATAAGTAATTTTTCCCCGTGTTTTGGTTTGGCTAGCAAATGTAGATTTGACAAATACGATTTTAGGTCCTTGAGGGCTCGTTGACATTCATCATTATGTTTTTTCAATACGGAAAAGAATTTAAAACTCTTTTCCAATGGTTTTGAATAAATCGTTCCAGGGCTGTTATTCTTCCTGTTAATCTCTGCACTTCTTTTTTGCTTGTGAGTACATCTAATATTTCCTAGAAAACTTTGATTTGTGCAAGATTTACTTCAATTCCCCTGTTAGAAACAAGAAAACCCAAAAACCAATCTAAAGATATGCAAAAAGCACATTTTTCTGGATTTAGCTTCATATTGTATTTGTGGAGAATCTGAAAAGTATCTGACATATGTTGAAATGATCTCCCGCCAGCGCCGATTTGAGTAACATATCGTCAATGTTGACTTCCATAGTATTTCCCAGATGTTCTTGAAACATTTTAGTTACCAATCTTTGGTACGTGGCCCTATCATTTTTTAGACCAAATGGCATGACTTTGTAACAGTAAGTCCCCCTGCCTGTAATAAATGAAGTTTTTTCTTGAGTATGTATCTAAAAAACTTAACAGCACATATCCTGCGCCGGAATCAATTAGTTGATCTATGTGCGGTAAAGGATCTTTAGGACAAGCTTTATTCAAATCAGTATAATCTACACAAACTCGCCATTTCCCATTCTTTTTTGGAGCTACCACAGTATTGGCTAGCCAATTAGGATATTTTACCTCTCGTATTAACCCAATTTTTAAAAGCTTCAATACCTCATCTTGGATTACTTGATTTTTGAAGTATCTCTGCTCCCTTTTCTTTTGCTTGACTGGTGGATATGATGGGTCCTCATTCAATTTGTGGGTCATCACCTCCGGTGGTATACCTGTCATATCTGAATGCGATAAAGCAAAGTAATTTGCATTAGCTTTCAAAAATTTAATTAACTTACCTTTCATTTCTATGCTTATGTTTGCTCCGATGTGAACTTTTCTGCTTGGCCAGTGTTTAAATAGCACCAGAGATTCGAGTTCTTCGGCAATTGTCTTAATATTTTTATTTTCTTCTGGCTCTTGAATAACATCGGGTCTTGAATCAATATTAATTTGTCCTGGAATGCCTTCGATTGAGGTTTGTATTACGGCATCCTCAACTGAATTCTGTAACTACTATTTCTTTCCTGCAATATCATTTACCGTGCTGGTAGCCACCACTGAATTGATACTTCTAGAAGTTTGTTGATCTCCATGGATTTGACGAATCCCCTACTGTGAAGGAAATTTGATAACTTGATGCAATGTGGACGGTAGAACATCCATATCGTGAATCCATGATCTTTCCAATATTATATTATATTATAAGCCATATCTGCAACTACCACTAGAAACTTTGTGTCCACGATAACCCCATCTGCAAATGTAACAAGCATTACTTCTCCTTTCGTGGTAACACTTAAATTATCAAACCCACACAGAGACCATGCTTTTGGTATCACCTTGTCGTTAGCTTGCATTTCATCCACCACTCTTAGTAAAATGATATTCACGAAACTAACTAGATCAATACTCGTTTTACGTTAGTATCGTATACAAGTAAAGATATTATCATGAAGTCGTCCGCATCTTCCTCATCAAATGTTATACTGTCTCCTTCCAAGGCTTGGCGTATTCACTTCCCATGAGTGACTATAACTTTTGACGTTTTCTTTGCTGTTGTATAAGTCACACAATTGACCTCGTCTCCCCCAGTTATTACGTTAACTGTTCTTTTTGGAGATGGGGGTTTTGGGGGTTCTTATATGTTATTCATATATTATTGTCTACCTTTCTTACTGAACAGGTCGGTTAGATAACCTTGCTTCAACAAATGCTCGGCCTCTCCTTGTAATAACCCGTAATCTGTTGTTCTGGTCATGATCGTTGTGAAATTCACACCAATAATCTGAATTTCTTTTACTCGGGTCTGATCTCATTTCTTTAGGCCACCTCACCTTATCTCCCATAGCTCTTAAAACAGCCACCAACTCAGAGGTACTGATTTTAAAACTGTAATCTTCAATTCTCGCATGTACGTTGGAGTTATCACCTGGTGCATCCCATTCCTTTCTAAATCTAAGTTTTTAAAACTGATTTATTTGTATTGATCTCGATTCAGATCGTAAGTTTTCCCATTAGAATCTATCCACAAACTCCTTGAGTAATTCTGTGTTTCCTTGTTTTACCTTAAAGACGTCTTCCATCATTTTTTCAACTTTTTGAGCTCCCGAATATGCTTTTATAAATGAATCTGCAAGCTCAGCAAAGGAATCAATAGAATTTTCAGGCAAGAGAGAATGTTAATGCTCCTTTCGTGAATGTTTCACCTAATTTTTTGATCAAAACTGATTCGATTTCCTGTTTGGTTAAATCGTTGCCTTTCACACTAGTTGTAAACGCGATTACGTGATCTCGAGGGTTAGTTGTTCCATCATATTTTGCAACATCAGGCATTTTAAACTTCTTAGGAATCGGCAAAGGTGTTGCACTTGGCTTCTAGGGCTGTTGTAAATATTTATCAATATCTATTCCTTTAATTACGAGAGGTACCCCAGGTATTTATTCTATGCGATCATTTTGCTCTTTCAGTTGTTTCTACAAAGTTAGAACCAAAATTTTTTAAATCAAAATTATTTGGTGTACCTGACCTTCCATCACGAGATTCATTAGGAGTTCCTCCGCTTCCAGAATTGGCGAGCCCCGAGCGTGGGTTTTCCAGGGCTGTGGTGTTGTTTGGAGGAGTAGTTTGCGGCGCAGTTGGCAATCCCCTAACAAAGGCTTGAAGAGCAATGTTCACGTGTTCTGCGATCATTTGTTTTAAAGCGTCTTGTTCGATAGTCTGCTCGTCCCCTTGATGATCATCCACGTGTTACGTTGATCTTTCAGGTGATACCTCACGGGACTGTTGAGGAGAGGAAGTAGTGGAGTTGCCCCTCTTGTGGGTTTAGCTAGTTATTTACGTTGACATTTGACATGGTTGGTTGTCAGAAAGAGAACTTGGAGAGTGAAAAGATTATCAAATTCTCGATAACGGAACCAATTTGTTTAACAAAAAAAATAGATTTATCGGTCAAAGTCTAAATTTAGAAGAAAAATGGGCTATTGATAACCAGGTTTTAAGGAAAACAATAAGAATGGTAGAGAAAATATACTAGAATAAATAAGAATAACTAGATGGACAATTTATAAAATCAAGGCTGAGAGATTCGATAAAGCAATATATTTTAATAGTACTTCCAATTTGTCCTTACAAATAAAATTCTGTATCCTTATATATATGAGTGTACAATCATAACGATTTTCTCACATAATTTGGGTTTATTATGGGCATTAATGGAATAGATTGCACAGTATCACATATAGTTATAATTGGCATATTTATTGCTATAAATGCTCTATAACTATTTCGATTCCCCTTCCTTATTTACTTTCGGTTCATGTATCTTTCCTTCTTTTTTATCTTTATTCATTACGTCCTCGTCTTTTCTTTGTCAATTGTTAGGCCTTATTCTCTTCTATGTACCGTCTCGTGAGTGTTTCTCTCGTGCCTTCCTCTCTCAATTAATTCTATTAATTGAGAATGCCACTTGTTGCTATATCACTGTTTCACGTGTCGTGCTTTGTCAGCATACTAACATTCCACGTGTAATGCGAGCAACTTTACGCGGTAGCGTCGCAGCAACTTATCAGTTACACCAAGACTCCCCTTCTCTCTTAAAATATATGAAAGACGAAAAATATGTTATAAGTCAGGAATCTGTATGAGTCAAAGGTGCTATAAAAGTATAAATAGTGCGGTGGAACTAAAATCTTACATATATAGAAACAGTTGTAGGCCATTACATACTGCAAGTTACCTTGACTTCACGTTAAAGCGGGGGTTCTTTGACAATCAGCACAGAGCCACAGACCACAGATACCACTTTTCAAGGTAAAATTCATAAATCGTTTTGCATCGACTTGAGGGTTTGGGCACAAACTTGGATCGGAAGATAGGCTTTGAAGCGACGTAAGTCTTTTTTCTAACCTTGTAAGAGGAAATTTTAGGGCTGCGTGGGATAGACCCTTGTGGTCCGGTTCTTCCCCGGACCCCACACCCAGCGGAAATTTAGTGCATCGAGCTACCCTTTTCCTAGGGGGTCTACTGTCTAGTCTATCAATCAGGCCACATGATGCCACAAACCAGGCCCAAAAATGAAAGAAACTGCAATCCTGGACTTTCGGCACAACTGGAAAATTGTACAATAATCAGGCCCCTAAACACACCAAGAAGGCTTTACTGCTACAGTCGTGTTTTGTTTTTTGTTGTATGTCGGCATTCTAATATTCGTCATTCTTCAGGTGATTGATTTGAAGACACAGTTGAACAACTTCATGCAGCTAAAAACTTCGTTAAGAAACAAGTTGGGCTATTCAAAATCGGACAACATGTTGAGAAGTGCTGTTTACTTGATTGGCATTGGGACCAATGACTACTTAAGTCCCTTTTTGACCAATTCCACAGTCCTAGCTGCCTATTCTCCTTCCCAATACGTACAAATGGTCATTGGCAACTTGACTACAGTGGTACAAGTAAGCAAACAACTTGCATCCATGACTACTTATATTATCTTATGTTCCCCTTTACCTTTACTTTGTACGTTTTTTCTTTTCACGCTTCTTAAGAAATAATAAATGAAGTGCATCATTTATCATGATACACATATTAATTGATACATATTTTATTAGATTTGAGAAAATAATTTTTGAAATGAGTAATAAGTAATGTGTGTATAACATGGGGGGAAAAAGTGTCTCTTGATATGTGTAAAGTCACAAGTAAAAATAAAAATCTATTTTTAGTATACATGCCAAATAAAAGTGAAATCGAAGGGAGTATATTGAAAATTTAAATATCTTACATTATCAATTCCGCAAATGACCAAATATACTCATGTACTATGAGAAAAATATTTAAATATACTCTTCGTTATACTTTGAGTCCAAATATATCCTTGCTGAAATACTATTGGTTCAAATATGCCCCTCTTTTGTTAAGTCTGTCCAAGGTGGACATCCAATCCTGCGTGGCACTGATATCTGATGAGGTGGCAAGCCACGTGGAATCCACCTCATCAAATGTCAGTGCCACATAGAACTGGATGTCCACTTTTGATAAAATTAACAAAAAAGGGGTATATCTGAACTAATAGTATAACGAATGGGTGTATTTGGACTCAAAGTATAACGAGAGCTACATTTAAACCTTTTATGACAGTACTGGGGTATATTTAGCCCTTTTCCATTATCAATTTAATTTAACGTGTACTAACATGTTACTCCCTCAGTTTCAATTTACGTGAACTTATTTAGCTAAACATGAATATTAAGGGGGAAAATATAGACTTTTGAACTTGTGGTGTAAAATAAGGTACAAATATTGTGTGTGCCTATAAATCACCGCACAAAGGTAAATTATTTTCAAATATAAAAAGGTTCATTCTTTTTTACACATACTAGAAAAGAAATAGATTTATGTAAGAGTAGTAATTATTTTTATGACATTAGCAATTACTAGGAGTAATATTTATCAGTCACTAATATTCACGCAGGAGATCTACAAGAATGGAGGCAGGAAATTTGGGTTTCTGAATTTGGGTGACTTGGGATGTTTACCTGGTCTAAGAATGCTTAATCCTCCCACCAAAAATGGGTGTTTAGAAGAAGCTTCAAAATTGGCAAGATTACATAATCTTGAGCTTAACAATCTTCTCTTAGGAATGCACAAACGATTAGAGGGATTCACCTACTCACTTTATGACTTCAACCATGGTTTGAAACAGAGGATGAATCACCCCTCTAGATACGGTATGCACTAGATTAACCTTATTAAGCTGGTTTTTGGGTTATTTAACGTTTATAAACACCAAATGTGCTTGTAATCATTATATTTCTAAATCAAAATCAGCCAAATCACATCTTATAAGTAATACTTTTGGTTTGACTTTTTATCCCTAGTACTTTTCATAGTCTCTAATCGGACGGGGCGTTATTTGCCGGTTATTGTTCATGTGATGCTGTTATTTTTTTCTATAATTTCTGTTGATGATACTGATATATTGTCTTTTTCGTCTTTTTGAGCCGAGAGTCTGAAAAACAGTCTCTATACTCCATCGGGGTAGGAGTAAGGTCTGGGCATACACTATCCTACCCAGACCCCTCTACTGGAATTTTACTAGATCGATCTTGTTGTTGTTGTAGTACTTTTCATAGTCCTAGAAATACTTTTCATAGAATAAAATCCCCAACTCTTTCTCCAAAATATGTTCATCATTTGTCCTTTTTCATGTAAAAATACTTTTATATTTATAGTTATTGTAAACAATTTAAGAATATTTCCGTCATTTTAACTCTAACAAAATGCTTATCAGACACATAACTACTTATTATTAGATTTAACACTTTTGACTAGACACGTAGTAATTGATTATGTATAAAATCATTCTCGCCACTTAAAAAGTGCCGAAATACTTACCAGCTACTTTTAATCAATTAAACCAAATGGGCTGTTAAACAGTTGATTAAGTTGTTTCAATTATGAACTAATCCAAGACAAGTTTTGAATTTTAATTGATATTCACGTAGGTCTCAAGGAAGGAAAAAAGGCGTGTTGTGGCACGGGGAGATTTAGAGGAATATATAGCTGTGGAGGAAGGAGGCCAGTGAAACAGTTTGAGGTTTGTAAAAACCCAAACAAGCATGTCTTTTGGGATTCCTATCATCTAACTGAAACTATTTACCAGCAAATGGCAGCTGAAATGTGGAATGGGGCTTCCAGTCTCAAGACTTTCTTTCAATACCTCTAACATCATTATATTGTTCAGATGCAACAGAGTACAGGATATAGATTCATCAACTTGTATGACTATGAGTAGAGCTATTGAATTCTTCATTTGCTCCATTCTAGGAAATTTTTGTTCTTAACATAAGCTGCAACTTTTACTACCAAAAAGAGTTGCAAGACAAGTCACTCAGAAATTCCTCCAAGCCACATTGGTTATTTTATTTAAATTGTAATATGCTATTTCCCAGGGGCGGATCCATCCTTATTAATTGTTCAAGCCTGTTCTGAAAATGCTAAACAACTTATTTACCTCACACAATATGGGTAAGTCTGCGTTCACTCTATTCTTCTCAAACCTCACTTGTAGGATCAGGGCATGTTATTGTTGTTGTTGTTGGATCTAGGGGTGTAGAAAGGAAGCAGGCAAACCATACCAACCCGATAATCTGAGTCAAACCGAGAAAAAAAATCCGATTATGATTTGGTTTGGTGTTGAAAAAAAAACCCGACCATAAGTAGTTTGGTTTGGTTTTAACTAAAGAAAGTAGAATTGAAACCAAACTAACCTGACATTACATATATTGAAATTTTAGATTTATTTATATATAAATATACATATTGTGATTTAATTTATAAATATTTCTTAAACTTTTCATAATTTTATCTTTTAAGAAATTATTTCAAGGTTGGACCTAGAATTTTTGAATGTTCCAATAAGTTTTATACCCATTAATATTAGTAACCTAAATAAGGCTAACAAAAGCCTAAACCAAAATCTAATCAATACTAATGCTAACAAAAGATATTCAATTCAATACTACGAACGACAATGTATTGAATATCTATTTTTTCTTTTGTAATAATTTAGATAAAAATGTATAACCTATTTTTATTTTTTATTTAGCGTTTAGTCATGCAATTAATACTCCCTTATTAGTCTACTTATTTTAGCATGACTTAATACTTTTAGATTATGTTTATTTTTATTATGGTTTTTTAATTACCAATATTTATATTACATAAATTATTGTCTTTATTGTTGAATATTTTAGGATAATATTATGACACATCTCATATTTTGTATTATTTTTTTTGGAAAATACTTTATATAGTTGTATCTTACTTGGATTAACAAAATATTTTGAGCATTGTGAATGAAAAGAGTAAGGGAAAAGTCATCTCATGACTGGAACTGGCTCAAGGCAAAGTTATATGTTTTGTGCTACTAAAATATTACCGGAAAAAACTCGAATAATCCGAGAAAAATCGAGGTTGTAAAACCCGAGTTTTATTGGTTTGGTTTGGGTATTTAGATATAATAACCCGATATAATTGGTTTGGTTTGGTAATTGCAATATTCGAACCAACCCGACCTATGTACATCTCTAGTTGGATCCATCATTACTGTCCCAGATTAATTTAAACTCTGTAATTCCAACGCAAAATAAATTTATGTGTAAAAATCACTAAAATTACACCAAATTATAAATTTGAACTCATTAACATTAAAAATATATAAGTTTATGCTAAGAACCTTAAACAACAACAACAACAACAACAACAACAACAACAACAACAACCTAGTGAAATCCCACTAGTAGGGTTTGGGAAGGGTAATGCATACGCAGACCTTACTCCTATCCCGAAAGAGTAGAGAGGTTGTTTCTGAAAGACCCTCAGCTCAAGAAGATCAAAAGGACAAAAGGAGACAATATCAGTAACACCACAGAAATAATATGAAATCTATACTATATCAAAACCACGAAGGAACTAAGCGACTCATAATTTGCTTTACCTATTAAATTGGATAAATATGATCAATATTAATTATTTTTCAGAGTTCATATTCTTAAAATAATATTCAACAACTCAACTACATGGTTTAATAGCATTTGCGTAATTTTAAAAAATTTATGCTTATTAATATAGAGTACACGCGCAACGCGCGTATCTTAAAACTAGTAATATGAAAAATAGGAACAACATGAAATCAAGAAGAAAGATACAAAGTAAAAGCAAAATAGGATCCCTACCAAACCAGTCTCACAAAGTCATAACATAAGTCAAGACTCAACTACCTCCTAACCTACTGTGGCGATCCAAAAGGGTCATCACCCGTTTTAAATGAATTCTATACTTTCAAGGCCTTGAAAACCTCATTTAGAGTTGCTTCGTTTTGCAGGCGCAGTCCGGGCGAGTAGCCCGAAAGATTAAATATGAAATTCTAGGAAAATGCTAAGTTTTGAGTTTAAAATAAATAAATTTGACTTCGGTCAATATTTTGGGTAAACGGACCCGGACCCAGACCCGTACTTTGATGGTTCCGGAGGTTCCTTGAGAAAATATGGGACGTGGGCATATGCCCGGAATCGAATTCCGAGATCCCAAGACCGAGAAATAAATTTTTAAGAAAAATTATTTTCTGGAAATGTTTTAAAAAATTTGAAATGAAACTTGATTAGAAAGCAATGGTATCGGGCCCGTATTTTGGTTCCGGTGTCCGATACATGTCTTATATATAGTTTAAGTCCTTTCTGTGAAGTTTGGTTAAAATCGGACGTCGTTTGACATGTTTCGGACTTAAAATCCTAAATTTGGAACTTGATGAAGTTTTGGAAAAATGCTTTGAATTTGAGATTTAATGTTGATAATGATATTATTTAGGCGATTTGATTGCATGGTTAAGTCTATATGATGTTGTTGAGTGAGTACATGTGTTTGGTTAGGAGCCCCGAGGGCTCGGGAGTGTTTTGGAGTGTGTTTCGGAGTTGTTTTTTACTTAGAAAAATTGCAGATTTTGCTTCAGCTGTTGTAGACCCCAATTCTTCTTCGCGTTCGCGTCACATCTCCCGAGTTCGAGAAGCTTTAATTTTTCCTTTCTTCGCGTTCGCATCCTAGCCCTTGCGTTCGCGTAGTGTTATTTGACTCTGAGGGTTGAGTCTTCTTTTCTTCATCGCGTTCGCGTGCATACACTCGCGTTCGCGTAGATTTGTAGGATTTCCTCTTCACGTTCGCGTGCTGGCCCACGTATTCGCATAGAACAATTTCTGGTCCACAACATTTTTACTCTTCGCGCTCGCGTTCCTCTTCTCGCGATCGCGATAGCCTGTTAAGTGTTACTCATCGCGAACGTGACCAGCCTGTCGCGAACGCAATGAGTAATTTCGCCCAGCTAAATTTTAAAATTTCAGAATAGTGTCATTACGGGATTCATTAAAATTTTCACAAAGCCTTTCTTCTTCAAGCTCTTAGGCGACCATTGAAGCGATTCTTCATCAAAACCTCTTGGGTTAGTAATTCTTCGCTTATTTTCTTTCATTTCCTTCAATATCTATTGAAATACTAGGCCTAAAATATGTGATTTAAGATAGAAAATTGGGTATTTGGGTAGAGCTAGGGCTTTTTGATTTTTCTTCATTTAGACCTCATTTTGGGGTTGAATTTGAAAATAAATTATATATTTGGCCTCGTGGGTGAATGAGGGATTTAATTTTGGTCTAAACCTCGTATTTCGACCAAGCGGTCCCGTAATCGATTTTTGAGTTTTTGGGAAATGTGATGGAAAAGCTATAATTAGGTATTGGTTCGTGTTGTTTAGCATTTATTGATGTATTAAAGTCATTATTGTATAGATACAATTGATTTGGAGCCAAAATCGTGAGGAAAAGCGGTAATTGAGGATTGAATTGGCCGTGGAAGTTTGAGGTAAGTGTTTGGTCTAACCTTAACTTGAGGGATTAGCAATTGAGTTTTATTTGCTATGTGGTAATTATCGAGTACGATGTGTAGGCATGGTAATGAGTATCTACACGTTGGTTTCTGGCATGACCGTGAGTCTTTAAATTGTGAATATCTTGATTTCGTTATATCTTTCATGCCTTGATGGTGATTCCTAATTGTTGTGAAAAACTTGTGAAAGGAAATTGTGATCTATGAACATCGAGGAGTTTGGACTCAAATTGTATTTCCAATTGTGAAAGTATATGGAGTAATTGAACCTTTTGGAGCATTGGCTCAAGTGGTGAAGTGAGTTATGAAATAAAAGTAACAGAAGAGAAAGAGTTATTGAATTGTTCCCTTGCCGAGATGTTAAGATTATCGATGTTATGCCCTTGCCGGAATTTAATTGTTTAATTGTGTTCCCTTGCCGGGATTTCTATTATTATGTTGTTTATTCCCTTACCCCTTGTTTGTGATTGTTGTTTGGGTGAGGAAGAGTGTTAAAGCACGAAGGGTGATGTCGTGCATTGTTTGATTATTATGAGGAAAGAGTGTAAAGCACGAAGTGTGATGTCGTGCCACACGATATACCATTCCGTACCAATTCTATTGATTATATGTGAGGAGGGAGAGTAAAAGCACGAAGGGTGATGCCGTGCACATTAAAATTATATCATTTCTTGGTGAGAACGAGAGTAAAAGTACGAAGGGTGGTGTCGTGCAATTATTGATTTCTGATGCCTTGTTTATGATTGAGCTATGTTGTTTTCCTTCGTTATCTGGTGATTTTATTCGGAGTTGTTATTTTCCCCACAGCATGCTCCCCCTCCCATATTGACTGATTATCTTTGTATCTCTATTTCTGTTATATATATATAACTGCACAAGTTTATATGGTGGTCTGGTCTAGCCTCGCCACTACTTCGCCGAGGTTAGGCTAGGCATTTACCAACACATAGGGTCGGTTGTGCTGATGCTACACTCTGTGCTCTTTTGCACAGATCCAGGTGTCGGAGCAACTTACGGTGCGTAACAGTAGTCAGGTAGCCTACATTCAGTCCATGAAACTTCGAGGTAGCCTTGTTGGTGACCTCAGGCCCGACGTCTCTTCTATCAGTTTTCATGTTCTATTGACAATTGTATTCGAGACAGACTATGTCCTTTATTTCAAACTCCTATTTGTGGTAATCTTAGATAGTCCGTGTATTTTTGTGACATCAGGTGCTGGGTAAAGACTTGTATTAGTTTCCTAGATGTTGTTTCTATATTTAGTTCAGACTTCCGTTTAAAGTTTATGTTCCGTTGTTATTTAATTGCTTATCCATTATTAATTTAATTGCCTAATCAAGTATAAACGAAAATGATTGGTGATTTTTAAAGGTTTGTGGCTTGCCTAGCTTCTACGAGTAGGTGCCATCACGACCCCCAAGGGTGGGAATTTCGTGTTGTGACACCTACAACCCTAATACTCGACCTCCATATGTTCCTATCAAGTGTCATGTCCTCGAAAATCTGAAGCCTCGCCATATCCTGCCTAATTATCTCCCCCCAATACTTTTTAGGCCGCCCTCTACCTCTTCTCGTGTCCTCCACAACCAGTCGTTCGCACCTCTTTACCAGAGCATCTGGGCTTCTCCTCTGAACATGCCCGAACCATCTGAGCCTCACTTCCCGCATCTTGTCATCAATGGGGGCCACACACACCTTCTCCTGAATATCATTATTCCTAATCTTATCCATCTTAGTATGCCCGCACATCCACCTCAACATCTCATTTTTGCTACCTTCATCTTCTGGGTATGTGAGTTATTAACCGGCCAACACTCAACCCCATACATCATGGCCGGTCTAACCACCGCTTTATAGAACTTACCTTTGAGTATAAGTGGCACTTTCTTGTCACACAATACTCTAGATGCTAACCTCTATTTCATCCATCCTACTCCAATACGGTGTGTGACATCCTCGTCCATCTTCCCCCCCCCCCTGGATAACCGACCCAAAGTACTTAAAGTTGCCTCTACTCGGGATGACCTGTGATTCAAGCCTCATATCTACGCCTATTTCCCCCTGCTCAGTGCTGAACTTAAACTCCAGATATTTCGTCTTCGTCCTGCTAAGCTTGAAACCATTAGATTCAAGAGCCTAAACATATATAGTTTAAATCTTGAATCAACTTCTCACATTTCCTTATCTAATGAAGTTGGATGTGGAGACATGTGTAGTGTCTTCTTTTCTGCTCATTACCAAAACAAATATTGAGTACTATACTACTATAAATTTTGAGAAATATGGATTGTCATTCAGCAGGACGGGGCCAGTCCATGAAATAGACCCGACACGAAGAGGATGCTGACAACCTTAACCCAGAAATTGACTCTAAAATTAACATGGTATGAGTTATAACTGATGCTAAATTCCAAAAAACTGTATTCCTTGATGCTAACATTTGCATTTTCATTTTTATGTGCTCAATTAATTCTCAACCCCACCTGCATGTTGCACAGTAACAATGAATGAATGAAACAGACAAGGTGGTACCCCACAGTTTTTTGCTAACATTATCTCAATCGCCGAAGATATAAAAAAAAGAAAAAAGAAATAGCAGCATTCTTAATTTATCGTTTCTGTTTTATCGGATAGAAATTGATAAAGAATTCTAATTTATTAGTTAGTTAGTACTCTAATTGAAGTGGCTAAGATTCAGTACTATTCGACTGAACTTGAAATTTGTATAGTTGGAACAAGCTTCCTCCTTTTTTTCTTTTTTCTTTTTTTTGGGGGGGTGGGGGAGGGGGTCTCTAGTGGAGAGAGAGAATTTAATATGGCAACAAATTCTATTTTCTCTTTTCTTCTAGAATTAAATATCTTACTAATTATGGTATCTTAGAGTTAAATGAATAAAAAGTTTCTTTCTAAAAAATCTTTCCCCATTTTCCTTCAATAAGTTTAACTATTGCAACAAATTCTATTTTTCTCTTTTCTTCTGGAATTAAATATCTTACTAAGTATGGTATCTTAGAGTTACAAGAAAAAAAAAGTTTCTTTCTCAAAAATATTTCCCCATTTTCCTTCAATGAGTTTAACTACTGTATACTACTCCCTCTAGTTCATTTTAATTGATTTTTTGCCTTTTTTTTATCCATAATATTTGATATTTTTGAATATCAAGAAGGAATTAACTTTTTTTTTCAAAGTTACTGTTAGAGTAAAGAGCTTAGGAATATTGTTGTATTTCTAATGAACAAATTAAGGTTAGTATGGTCAATTTTATTATTAATTAATGCTAAAATATTCCTTAATATGTGCAAAAACATCCAAAAATCCCACTTAAAGTGGACCAAAAAGAGTATATCATAAAATTTTAGGGCATGTTTAGTATGAGAGATAAGGAATAATTAATCCCGAATTTAAATTTAAGAAGAGTTTATCCCATATTTGGCTGTGAAAAAATTACGATATAATTAATCTCGGGATTAGTTATCCGGTATTGTAGTATTTTATTATCCTTATGAAAATATAAAATAACTAATCACGGGATAATTTAATCCTGTGATAACTCTTTCCAACCAAACAACCCCTTATAGTATTTGTTTGACTCAAAAGATATAAAAATCTTTTTGAACAAATCAATCGAAAGATGAAGGGGTAAATCTTAGCTGAATATAATAAATACAAGAAAAAGTAAGTGATGAAGATATGATCGTCAATAGATTTCCTTCGGTTCTCAAATAATGTTTTTTCACAGAGTTTTTTCGGTCCCCTTTACAAAGCTTTTTGTCCCCCTTATATACTAGAGAGAGACTCTTCTAAGTTGTCAGAAACAAACTACCAAGAATATTCGATGGAATATTCTCAATGTTCCCTAATAGTCTTACAATACTACAAGGGTCGTACATCCAATTCTTTAGTCCTAAGGTCGCGTCTTTCGGGACGTCAACTCGAAGGTACCCGGTCGTTTGTCATACTTGTCATAGGTCGTAGTTGGTCAAATTTGGACCCATACAGTTAGTTCATCCGCTTGTCGGGGTTGCGAACGGACGCATCCTCGATGAGCGGACTTCACACACACTCTCTTGGAGGAATTTGACCCATTGA
Organism: Nicotiana glauca; assembly: GCA_026770625.1. NCBI lineage: Eukaryota > Viridiplantae > Streptophyta > Magnoliopsida > Solanales > Solanaceae > Nicotiana > Nicotiana glauca. Next base: position 5,579 of record MU749091.1, on the reverse strand, counting down.
AACACTACGACATGGCCAACGGGGGATGGCCATCACGTTCAGCAAAACACTAGGTGGTATATTTCACCGGGAAATGATGTCAGCTCCACGTGCGTTATCATTATCCAGGTTTTCGAGGCAAGGATTTGACGACTTGATGCTTTGATTCTTGCGCAACTTTGAGACCTGCTGCCTCGATTCTGGCGCAATCCAACCCTATAAATAGGTGGGCATTTGTTTTTCCGAAAAACTTTAACCATTTCTCTCTTGAAAACTTCTTTCACTCTTCCTCATTTGCTCTCATATCCTTCTGTTTCTTCTTTCGTTCTTCACCTGAAGCGTCTACTTTCTTCTTCCTCGTTGATATTCCTTTGATCGATATCATGACAAGGTCTCGTCATTCTCATAAAGAGGTTCCTGAAGCCACCCCATCGTCCACTGTGCCTCCTTCTGACAACGGGGATATGGTGGTAGAATACCGAGACACCCTTTGTCTCGGAGTGACTTCCTCAAAGATCCTCCTTCCACCCCGATCCCCGTATTTTCTGAGACTGAGCAGGTTTATCTCGATTCCCTTCGTGTGAAGTACGGCATTCCTGTCCATATAGAAATAATTCCAGCGGGGAGAGATTACGCGGACGTCCACAAACCGAGGTACTGCGCTTTCTATGAGTACCCTTTTATGATTGGCTATATTCTTCTTCTCGTCCCCTTAGCGGAGGAATTCTATAGATTCTACCAAGTTTGGGCAGCACAACTTTTGCCGTATACGCTCAAGGTGTTTCTGCTACTAACCAGGTATGCAGAGTTGGCGGAGTGCAAGTTTTTATCTACCACCTTCTGCACATGTTCACGACTGGCTTCCTCAGGGGTACCATGGTACATTTGAGGCTTCGTGGCATGAAAGGGCTGGTGGTCGGGATGGATGACCGGGCAAGTCACAAGTTTTGGCATAAATACTTCTTTGTCAAGACCGAGCACGTCGTTTTTGATTCCTCCAGATTTGCTGAGCGGTGGAACGAGGCTCGTAAGTGTCGTCACTCATTTTGTTCTCCTTTCTTATGTATTTCCTGTAAAGTTTATTCTCTTGCCGTTTTGCAGAGATTGGCCATCTGTCTCACCCTATTGCGGATATCAGGGATCGGGTAGCCCGTCTGTTGCCCCACGCAGTAGAAACTCAAACTTGGCCCGCTTTCGTGAAGCGTTACGACCCTAAAGTTCCTTCTGGTAAATTTCGTACTTACTACTTCGTTGGTTGCACGATCGTGTTTAATGGTACAACCCTTTTGTGATGACAGGTTGAGGAGCTTCCAGGCGAAGGGCACCAGTCCCCGCCTATTGACAAGTCGTTGCTACTGCGGGCACGCAGTTTGTTTTGAATGAGTCTGTTCGAGAGGATCGTCCTCAACTTATTCAATTGGAAGATCTATCCCGAGTCTTGGTCGCGAGGGAGAAGGCTTCCTCGGTGTCGGCCTCGCATCATTTGGATGAATCCTCTAACGGAGATGAACCATTGTCAAGGAAAAGAAGGAGGCTGGAGCTTGGGAAGGGCGTGGCCACGAATGCTGATAGAAGCGGGGTGTCACGGACAACCCCTGTGTCCGTATTCATAGCCGACTCTATTTTGTCAGGGAGATCTCCCCGAGTGGAAGGATTTTGTCCAGGGGTTGGCTCAGTGCGCCCTATTGGGGGTGGTGCGTCGTCCAACGTCGGAGGGCATCGTGGTGAAGGTTGAGGCTCTGGTTCAGATGTCGACCTAGAGGATTTTAATGAGTTTGTGGGTCGCCATGCCCAAGTGGAGGTCAGAACAGACGGTTCTGACTGTCATGTAGTCGTCCCTGGAGATTACAACTTGCTGCTGAATAACGAGCAAGTTGTGTCTGCCTTAGCTCCCTTGTGTGCCACTCCTGATAGCGAGATGCTTAGGGTTATGAGCGATGTGGAGTTGTCTCAGAAGATCGCCGGTATGGCCCTGCAGATAAATGCCTTGTATTTTTATTTCGTCATTGGGTTTATGTGGTAATGTTTCGTATTTTTGTTTCTAACTTCTCCCCTTCTCTTTTTTCAGACCCTCGTCATGGAGTTTGAATGGGATCGTCAGGATAGGAGACGAATGGGCCTTTATGAGAAGATGTCGTCCAAATATAATGAGTATTGGTCTAAGCACCGGGTGATGGCCAACATTTATCATCAAGACCCTGAGTTTTAGGAGTTTTGTGAGGGGCTTAAGCAGCGGGAGAATCAGTTGGAGGGCAAGATTGAGGAGTTGAGGGAGAGGGATGAGGAGCTCGTGAGGGTTGTCGCCCACAACAGTGAGCTGGAGGCTTCCCTTAAGGCGATGAAGGATGAGCTCGAGTTAAGCAAGGGGTTGACAGCTGAGTTAAGCAAGGCAATGTCGGCGGAGATTGAGGCACTCAAGGGCGAACTTTGTGTTAGTGCCAACAACTTGGCGACGGCAATTTCTGAATTGGTATCTTTAGAAGACACCCTTCGCATTTCTAGGTCGGAGTTGACTGAAGAGAAGGAAATCTTTGGTCGGCGGGTTGCAGGGCTCGAAGGGCATGTCAGAGAGCTGGAGGCGGAGCTAGCTACACTAAATGGTCAAATGGCCTCGCTGAGGGCGGAGGATGCGAGTTTACACTCCCAGCCTTCTACGTCTCGTCCTTTAGCCATCTGGTCGTGCCTCATCGTTTATATGAGTTGTGGGTTCATGCTGAGGCTCAGCTGGATATGTATAGGGCTATTCTCGCTGAGGGAAGGGTGACTAAAGTGGAACTTCAGGCCGTTCATACCGCAGCTTGTGCAAATCGAGAGGCTTGCGGGTACGACCCCCTTACTCCCGATGGGGGCAATGTTAATTCTGATGATGCGGGCCAACTTGCTTCGGAATCGTGGTACAAGGATGCTTACCCTTCCGGGGGTGATGTGTAGCTTATGTTTGTACTTGTTTTTGTTGGTGGGATTTTTTCAGAGGGCGTACTTGAGCCCGTTTGTGAATACTGTAACTAACATTTTGATATAATGTAAAATATATTTTGTTGATTTGCACTTTTGTCAATGTTTTACAATATTTGGGTTACTTGTCGATGGCCTTGGCCATTGGGATATTGCTTCGAACTGTTCTTCGAATTAGAATCCCATCGCAGTTCGAACGAGGTCGAATTATGTCATCATTGATGGCCTTGGCCATTGGGATGTTGCTTCGATCTGTTGTCGAAGTAAATCCCGTCGTAGTTCGAATGAGGTCGGACTTATGTCATCTTCGATGGACTTGGCCATTGGGATATTGCTTAGAACTGTCATCGAAGTAGAATCCTGTTGTAGTTCGAACGAGGTTGAACTCATGTCGTCATCGATGGCCTTGGCTCTTGGGATGTTGCTTCGAACTGTCATCGAAGTTGAATCCCATCGTAGTTCGAACGAGGTCAGACTTATGTCATCGTCGATGGCCTTGGCCATTGGGATATTACTTCGAACTGTCGTCGAAGTAGTATCCCGTTGTAGTTCGAACGAGGTCGGACTTATGTCATCATCGATGGCCTTGGCCATTGGGATATTGCTTCGAACTGTCGTCGAAGTAGAATACTGTCGTAGTTCAAACGAGGTCGAACTTATGTCATCGTCGATGGCCTTGGCCATCGGGATGTTTCTTTGAACTGTCGTCGAAGTGGAATCTCGTCATAGTTCAAACGAGGTCAAACTTATGTTATCGCCAATGGCCTTGGCCATTTTTGGTTGGAGATTCGGTCGTATTCCCGTAGGAAGACATGACTTTGCTTATGCAATGGAGGTTTAATAATATATTTGTAAGGATCACATGTCGACTCTTCACATATAATAGAGGTTCGATTAAGATCTTGTGAGTATCACATGTCGACTCCTCACGTATTCCGCGCTCCCTTTTTCTCGCAAAATCGTGTTTATGACATTTGGTTGGGAAACTACTTTCCTTTTGGAAAAGGGGTTTGGCTATTTTGAAGAGTCGCCACCTAATGATTTTAAGGTGCGTTAGGGCACCTATAGGGTTCAACTGCAACTACGTTTGATAACCAAAGATAAGGTAAGGGCTTGAAATTATCCCAAAGGAAAGGTGTTAGGCACCCCTCGGGATCCACTAGTGTGGTTCTCGGCCAGATAGTTCTTTATGAATTTGTGCAATTAACAAGTAAACAAACAAGGCACAAATAAGAGGGGATTCTAAATACACAAGTGTTTGAAAACGATTAAATAAAGCAAAAGTTTTGAAAAGAGTTATAACTAAGCATACTGATGAATGTAAAGGGGTCCTAGGTTTGTTTGTAACATGGATTACATCAATGCAATACCCGGTAATCACTCCTCAAAAGAGGGGCTACACTTGGTATTAGCGCACCGGTCATCATATCCATATCTACCCTTCACACCCCGTAAAGGTATTAAAGTGCGGATTGGTCTCGACCTCTATTGCGTGCTATTACCCGTCCCATTCTTATCATTCCCAGAGGAATTTTAAGACTACTCTTCCTATAAGAAGGAGGATTTAGGTTGACTCTTAGTTTTAAAGGTAAAAGGCTAAGGCGACACACGAAACACGTAGGACTACATTTAAAGGGAAAACATGTAAGCAATTAGAAGGCTCATATAATGTTCCGCAAATAGTACATTTAAATAGCACGACTCATGCACAGTTAAAATCTGAATTTTCTAAGTCCTAAAGCAGGGGATTTGAGTCAGAACCAGATTCATTATATAGCTCAGATAAGAAGTCTGAATCAGGCATGCCTGTTGGTTGTAGCAGTTTAGTAATTAACGAAGGTAGTTCCAGTTTTATTCAAGTATTTACCTAAGGCTTGCTTAGGAGTAATAATGATATCCTATGAGCATGATATCTAGAGTGATGCTGTAAATAGCGATTAATTTTAAACAAGCGATTTGGATCCTATAAACATGCTTTCTAAACCGTATTGATAAAAGGAGTAGGTTGTTTAAGCTGATTCAGGACAGTACAAGTCAATTCGATTTTTTAACTAAACTGTTTTTAGATCCTATGGGCATGATCTCTATTATAGCTTATTTTTATTCCTACAGATATGGTATCTAAGTATTAAAGGCTGATTTTTGTCCTATAGGCATGGTATTTAATTGAACTTGAGGTGGAGTAGGCAGAATTTATTTGATCACAACAAAATTCCTATGGGCATGATTTCTATAAAAATATTGATTTTAATCTTATAGGCATGACATCTAATTTCGAAGCTGATTTTAACTGTGTAGGCATGATGTCTAATTATAGCCATTTAGATCCTATAAGCATGATGTCTAAGTGTGAAAGTAAAACATGCAGAATTTATTAAGCAGATCCTATAGGCATGTTATCTACCATTTCTAATAACTTAAAACATGTGCNCTCATGTGAGATACCAATATTGGTAAACTGGATGAACAATACACAAAAGGGAATTAATTAGAAAAATGTTAAAAAATGGTAGAACAAATACTAGGAAAATCAAAAAATATAATAATATAATAATAGGATAAAATAAATGATAAAATACTTCAGAAAATAATAAAATAAATATAAAATCGAAAATACAAAATCACAAATAATAACAATACAATAT
>MU749088.1:0-12476 GCA_026770625.1 Nicotiana glauca | reverse complement strand
AAAATAATAATGCGTTAGTAGCTTTAGGCGCGCATTTAATAATGTTATTTCCCTAAACTCGGGTGCACATTTATGTGACCCAAATCCAAGTCCCAACGGAGTTGAAATATGTCAATAACCACGGGTACATTGATGTGACGTTGTTTTAGATGTGTTTTCACTACGTTGCAATTCTTCGTTAAAATAATAATAATAATATTAAAAGAGGTTAAATGTTAAAATTCGCGCATAGGTTAAAGCATGTTATAAAATCAGATAATTAAGCCGAATGCAACAGTTGAGCGACCGTGCTAGAACCACAGAACTCGGGAATGCCTAACACCTTCTCCCGGGTTAACAGAATTCCTTATCCGGATTTCTGGTTCGCGGACTGTAATACAGAGTCAATCTTTTCCTCGATTCGGGATTCAACCGGTGACTTGGGACACCATTAATCTCCCAAGTGGCGACTCTGAATTAAATAAATAAATCCCATTTCGATTGTCCTTTAATTGGAAAAACTCCCTTTACCACGCCCTTCGCGCGGTGCGGTAGCGCCAAAAGGAGGTGTGACAAGTGTTACTGAGGATTTATTATTTTGACATCTTAGAGGCTCTAGACTCATGAACCCAGGTCTTTGGGAGTTTTATTAGCAGTTGTTGTGATTTTCGTACCATTTCTGTCTATAATCACAGTTTAGAACTATATCATCTGATAATCTAATGCTATAAATTAGAAAATGGGTTGTGTGGTTGAGTTGTGAGTGTTATATGGTCGGGCTTGTCTAGCACTTGATGTTGGGCGCCATCACGACCGGGATTGGGGTCGTGATAGGGGCTTATGTTGATTTCTGGACTGAGCATGAATCGGGATATGCGCTGCAGCGGTGATTTTGAAATAATGGTAACAATGACACTGTATGATGTAACTTGAAATAGTGGTAACAATGACACTGTATGTTGTAACGTGAAACAGTGGTAACAATGACACTGTATGATGTGACTTGAAGCAGTAGTAACAATGACACTGAATTATATAAATTGGTCAGGTAACAATGACTGACCGGTCATGTAACAATGACTGACCAGGAATTTATTGATGCCACGAGATGGCTTGATATTGCGCTTGGGCTGTAGGAGCCCCTCCGGAGTCTATCACACCCCCAGTGAGTGCCGTCGACGTTAAATGGATCGGGCTGCACGCCACAGCGCGTACCGGAGTGTACTGTCATATGCATTGCATTGCACTCATACATTTGTTCCGATTTTGTATTATTTGTCATGACATTTTAGCACTCGCATTTCATTGGCTTCCATGCTACCTCTTGCACCGCTTACCTGACACCCTGGTATTATTTATTAATTGAGTGTTGTGCCCGAGGGGCTGATTTATGTGCTGACTTGCACTATCTGTTTTGCATTCATTTGCTTAACTGTTGGAAAAAGGATATTTTTCAAAAGAGGTTTTAAACTGAGCCACGATATTTTTTAAGTTTTCACGGTTTTACTGTTTTCTCAAAGGGTCACTGTACCATATAGCATGATGACTTGCTTTATGTGGTTTCTTGCTACTCAGTTATTATTTACCTTTATTACTCACTGAGTTGGAGTACTCACTTTACTCCCTGCACCTCGCGTGCATTTGCAGGTATTTGCTACCCGGTAGCGGGTTTGAGCTGATTGAGGATTTTGCTATTATAACTAAGCAAGGTGACCGCCAGCATTTGCGGCACCGGACTTCATCCTTTGATTCCAGATTTTATTTTGTATATTATTATTAGCCCAGTAGTTGTGTTCAGTCTTCTTTAGATGCTCGTGACTTGTGACACCCCAGTCGGGTTGTGTTTGGTTGTAAACACTGGTTGTTATTGTCGTTGAGCTGTATTTATCTATTTATTTATGTTTAATAATTGTTAAAGAGACAATTTAGGTTTGTTAGCTGGCCTTGTCTTCACGAGAGGCGCCATCACGACCAGTTTTGGAAATTGGGTCGTGACAAGTTGGTATTAGAGCTTAGGTTACTAGGTCTCACGAGTCATGAGCAGGTTTAATAGAGTCTCGCGGATTGGTACGGAGACGTCTGTATTTATCCTAGAGAGGCTGCAGAACCTTTAAGAAAACTTCACTTTCTTGGAATTCTTATCGTGCGTACTTGATTCAGCTTGAGATATAACTCTTAAAATTCCTTCCACACGTCTGTATGCACACGTGAGCGCTCAGCGTCAGATGTGCCTTGATGGCTTGTGATTCCCCGATTAAGGGGCAAGATGTAATCCCTGTGAGTTTGATGTTGGGCCAGTCTGGAGGACTTGAGGCCAGATCTTTGCAATGGTTTGAGCATCAAGGTGCTGATTGTGTAAATAATTTTTTTGAACTTATATGTTCGGTATTGTCCCTATTAGCTGGAATGACGGTTTGGTATTCATGTGATGAGTATGTTAGTACAGCGATATGTATCTATATGACTTGGTAGTGACGAAGAATTCTGTTGGATAATAGATGAACTGTTAAGTGTTTGATTTCTATTGTGATTTGAGGTGTAGCCCGAGTTATGGGTGCGTGAAGAATATTTTTGTGTCTCCTAGTCGGGGAGTGTAGTGCATTTCATGGGGCGGTATGAGTTCAAACCCAGGAAGACTAAATGCCTGTGTAATGTGTATGACGGTGGAAGGTATGCAGAAGTGTTAATTGAGGTGAAGCATGTGGGCTATCTCCTGCGGAGTGTTCTTAAGTGGTATGATCCCTCGTGTGTATGTTAGGAGATCCCATGTGTAATTGAAAGGTACGTGTTGTAATTTGAAAATTTGGGTCACTTAAGAGAGTGAACTCAGTTGATGTGGGGATGAATACGAGGTTTGTAGAGGATTGCAGTACTAGATGATATGTGTTTTCACAAACTTGTACATGATTTGAGTTTAATATCACTATGATATCGTGGCATCATTAGAGTAAAAGTATTATGGGCTATTGAGTGTGTCTTGATATATGGCTTCGAGCCAAGTTGGGGAGGTTGCTATTGATTAGCTGATTACACTGTTATGAGCTATGTTGGTTCCATTTTGAGGTATGCTGGCGGATCAGTTCTGGTTGCAGAAATTGAGCTGAGGATGGAATGTGTGAAGGAAAATTTTGATAAAGGTTATATGATGCGTCGTAGATGTGTGCAAATAATAGGATATCTTGAGCTGTTGTTGGTAAAGAGTGCTCAGTGTATAGAGAAGGAAGATGCTTATTTGTATTGAGATGAGGTCGTATCCTGCGGTGTCAGAGTGCTAATAAGGCACGAGTGGTTCTGTCCGTTAAGTCAGGTAATTTACAGTTATATAAGAGTGAATTACTCTCGAGAATGGTTTTATTGTGTTCAAGATTTTGCATGTAATAATCAGGTGTCTTAAGGTGGTGTATGTGGCTAGAGGCTGTATTTCCATTAGAAAAGGATCAAGACTTGTGATATTTTATGTTAATTATGGGATTCTATGCATCAGTATCAGGAAAATAAAGGTAACAGATTTAGATTCACAGGAAGTTCTTCATAGTCGATTATTTTGGGAATGTGGTGTTTCTGGGAACATTTGAGCGAGTATTCAGTGGCTTATGGGTCTTAGACAGTGTGGTCTCGTGCTTGGGTCTCGTGTGGTAAGCCTGGGTTGAGGCATTATGGTGCTACAGCAAGAAGGAATGTCAAGTGGATGATGAATCACAAAGGAAATCAGATGGATGGAATAGCTTGATAGTGGACCAAATCGGTATGGTAAGGATATGATTAATTTCTTTGTATGTGCTCGAGGTAATAAGCCCTTACAGGTATTGTGTAGCAAAGCTCTTGAGTGCTGACAGCTTGTCTAGTCTGGTCTAGTTAGAAGGATTCAGTCCTGACCGTTTAGCTTGTGCAAAGGGAATAGGGGAAGAATTCTTGTTAGGTTTCACCGTGTTTTGGAGATGTATATATCTTCTATGGGCATGAGAAGCATGGAATGCATAATGATTTTCTTCCAAATGGGATATGTGGAAGTTGTTGGCTAGGTGAGTTACAGTTCAGTTCTGAGAAGAAGTTCATAAAACTCTTAAGTGAAGAGTAGCCTCAGATAACGAAGGAAATGATATTGCTAATTGGAAGTGATTTGACGAGAGTATTTTTCTCGGAAAGGGGTAATGTGACTTAACTGATGCTACTTCGATAGTATTGCGGCACTTTCTTGTTAGATCGACTGTTGATGTCTGAGTTGTTTAATGGCAGTGGGAAATTTTAATAATATCTTTCATGGAATGATTGGTTACTTGAGATGTAATATGTATTCATACAGCGGGATTTGGGATCAGGTACAGGGATTCGTGTGCTATATGGAGTTGGAGACTGGGAGTTCTCATGTTCAGGCTATGTAGTGGTTGTGGATCGTGTGTATTGGTACTGTTAGTGGCTATTGGTATTTGGAAGCCCGAGTGGATCCTTCTTTTCTTGGTATATTAGATTCTGAATATGATATGGGGGTGTAGACTGGTTGTCTCAGTGTTGGGTTATTCTAGACTATTATGCTATGGGCTATGTCGGAAAAAGCCACGAGTTGCGTGGCGAGGTGCATCGGATTATATTCTAGCAGAGTGGTTTGTATTCCAAAGACCAGCGGACGGTTGGGAAAGATTGCTTTCCTTAATGGGGCCGATGTGGCTACGTATTTGGCTTGAGTTAGCTTGGTTAGTTCCGAGTGGTATTGTTGAGGGATAGGTTGATTCGATCGTTATTGAACTTGTTAGTGATCTGGGGAGACCTATGAGTTGCTTTTTCTGTGTTGTGAGACGTTATGATTTGTTGGTTATGGGCACACGTGGTGCAATTCTATTGGGGATTCATAGTGGAAGTCGAGCGGGAAGAGTAATTGAGTGTTGCTCGGTAAATGGAGTATTGGTTATGGCCTATCAGGTTGCGTGAAGTATGTTATTTGTTTCACCGTGGTTGTAATGAATTTCTTTGGTTTCAGACATCAAACGTGCGCGCTTGTCGCTTTTGATCATAGCGACTTGAGGTGCTTCATGTGTAACAGTGTTTGGATAGGATCGCGCATTGTAGCGAGGCTACGTGGAGTTATGACCTTTCGGGGTAGATTCATGTGTTCTGTTTTATGATGTGAGACGGGGTCTCATCCTGGTGATTGTGATGATACTGATGAGCTTGAGGTACAGCTCTTTCATTTGAGTTATTTGTCATGATTCGAGTATGTTCATACCATTTCTTATTAGTGTGTGTATTATGCAAGTTGTGGATTAGGCTTGTATTGAGGTGTCATACCACCAGAGTAGTGTGTTGGATTCGAGGTGGTCATTGGAGTCATTAATGAATACAAACAGATTTGTTTCCATCTGGTTAGAAGGATAATATCGAAGGTTGGCCCGGAAATCTATTGTGGAATTAGTCAAAAAGGAAGTGGCTTCATGATGGGTAATCTGAGGAATGGTTACGGTTTATCGCGTGTTTTATTTATCGTTGGTAGTATATGAAAGTGTTGGAATAAGACTTTAGCTAATAAGAGGTTTCTATCGGTATTTGGGTATTGTGGTCAACTACTGTGAATAGAGACTATCGTTTCGAGTGTTAGATTGTGTGGTATATTGTATGATTTCACCTGAGGTTGCAGGTGTGGGTTATTACAGCTGGTTCGGGTTTATTCTGGGTATGATTTCGAAAACTGCAATGTGGTTCTACGGTTTATGGTCTAGATGGATTGTGAAATTTCAGTTGTGTTGTATTATCGAACCCATGCGAGACAGGGTAACGTGGGATCACCCCGGGTGTATGCTTGGTAAGCTTATTCAGCTATTGGTTGGCTTCTAGTACAACTCTGGGTACGCTCGAGGACGAGCGATTGTTTAAGTTGGGGAGGATGTGACGACCCGACCCGTCGTCTTATGTGTTACTGCTCCGTTTTTCCCGTTTATTGCTTCTTAATATTTCATTATCGGTATGTGGTGTGTGAGAGTTGATTTGGATTGGTTTTGATAAGAAATGAGGCACTTAGTCTCTTTAAGGAAGGCGTAAGTTGGAAAAGTCAACCAGACGTTGACTTATTAGTTAGAGGGATCAGATCTGATTTACGGCGATTCGGTTAGCTTCGGAGGATGATTTGTGACTTAGGAGTGTGATCACAATTTATTTTGGAGGTCCGGTGTAGAATTAGGCTTGAATTGGCGAGTTAGTATTTTGGCGAAATTCGGTTGATAGGTGAGATTTTGATCCGAGGGTCGGAATGGGATTCCGAGAGTTGTTGTAGCTTAGTTGGGTGATTTTGGATATGTGTGCAAATTTTTAGGTCATTAGGTCATCCTTTGGTTGGACTTTTGATCGAAAGTGCATTCCGGAAGTTTTTGAAGAAACTTAGGCTTGAATCCGATGTGATTTGATTGTTTTAGCACTGTTTGATGTGTTTTGATGATTGGAACAAGTTTGAATTATGTTATGGGATATGTTGGTATTTTTGGTTGAGGTTCCGGGGGCCTCGGGGTAAATTCGAGTGGTCAAACGAGAGATTTGAAGTGTGTTGCAGGTTCAGTTTTTTTTTGTGTTCTGGTATTTCCGCTTCTGCGGAAATGGACCGCAAAAGTGGGTGGGGGATCGCAAAAGCGGTTCTTGGCCTGGTGGAGTGGTTCCGCAGAAGCGAAGCATGGTTTGCAAAGGCGGGTCCGCAGGAGTGGACATCTTGTCGCGGAAGCGGATGTGGAGCCGCATAAGCGAAAGTTAGATTTTTAATCCGCATAAGCGGGAATTTGGCCGCAGAAGCGGTCCCGCATAAGCGAAAGCGGGACCGCAGAAGCGAAAGTCGCTGTTGGCAGAAGGGTTTTATATTACATTTCATCCGCGAGGGTTATGTATTTTTCACCATTTTTGAGCGAGCTTTGAGGCAATTTTGAAGAGGGATTCAAGGAGGAATGATTATAGGCAAGTTCCTTGGCTTAAATACACGAGATTATGATAGATTTAACATGGAAATTGGTTAAAATTCATTAAAAAGAGGTAAAGCTAGGACTTGAGTTTTTGATATTTCAAAGTGAGATTTGGTAGGTCATTTGAGCTCGGATTTGGGAGTTCTTGGTATGTATGGACTCGTAGCGAGACAAGGAATTCGGTAATATAAGTTTTGTAATTTTTCGAGAAGTGAGCCCGAGGCTCAGATTTTGCTAGTTTCGAGATTTTTGCTATTTCTTAATTGTTTTCGATTGAGTATTGTTCCCTTAGCATATTGTGAGTTCGCTCTGATTTTTGTTAGATATGGCACGCGTGGAGGCCGATTTGAGGGGAAAAAGCATCGCGAGCTAGAGAATTCACCGATTCGAGGTGAGTAATACTTGTAAATGATACCCTGATGGTTTGAAACCCCGAATTTGCACATCATAGTGTTGTATTGAGGTGACTTGCATGCCGGATATGAGCGTGGGGTAGAGCACCATTGGGGATTGTGACTTGGTCCGTCCTGGTTGTTGATTTTACCGCGTATTTGACTGAAACTACTTGTTATCATCATAATTTGGGCCGATTGCCATGTTTGGGCTTCGTGCCAACTATGTAAATTCTTCAGGGATTGATATTACTGTTTTAGCATATCTTGAATATCATTTGGTTTCAGTCCAAGGTTTTAAATACTGTTTTGCAAACTCAGTCATACTTCTAAGTTTTGAAAACTAAAATGATATTTTAAATGATATTTCGGGCTGAGAACTACCGTTTTTACAAATGCCCAAGGGGCTTATGTTGATTTCTAGATTGAGCATGAATCGAGTTGTGCGCCGCAACATTGATTTTGAAACAGTGGTAATAATGACATTGTATGATGTAACTTGAAATAGTGGTAACAATGATACTGTATGTTGTAACGTGAAACAGTGGTAACAATGACACTGTATGATGTGACTTGAAGCAGTGGTAACAATGACACTATATGATGTAAATTGGTCAAGTAACAATGACTGACCAGGAATTTATTGATGTCACGAGATGGCTTGATATTGCGCTTGGGCTGTAGGAGCCCCTCCGGAGTCTGTACACACCCCCAGTGAGCGCCGTCGACGTTAAATTGATCGGGTTGCACGCCGCAGCGGGTACCGGAGTGTGCCGTCATATGCATTGCATTGCACTCATGCATTTGTTCCTATTTTGTATTATTTGTCATGACATTTCAGCAATAACATTTCATTGGCTTCCATGCTACCTCTTGCACTGCTTACCTGACACCCTGGTATTATTTGTTAATGGAGTGTTGTGCCCGAGGGGCTGATTTATGTGCTGACTTGCACTATCTGTTTTGCATTCATTTGCTTAACTGTTGGAAAAAGGATACTTTTGAAAAGAGGTTTTAAACTGAGCCACGATATTTCTAAAATTTTCACGGTTTCACTATTTTCTCAAAGGGTCACTGTACCATATAGCATGATGACTTGCTTTACGTGATTTCTTGCTGCTCAGTTATTATTTACTTTTATTACTCATTGAGTTGGAGTACTCACTTTACTCCCTGCATCTCGCGTGCAGTTGCAGGTATTTGTTACCTGGTAGCGGGTTTGAGTTGATTGAGGATTTTGCTATTATAACTGAGCAAGGTGACCGCCAGCGTTCACGGCATCGGACTTCGTCCTTTGATTCCATATTTTATTTTGTATATTATTATTAGCCCAGCAGTTGTGTTAAGTCTTCTTTAGATGCTCGTGACTTGTGACACCCCTGTCAGGTTCTGTTGGGTTGTAAACACTGGTTATTATTGTCGTTGAGCTGTATTTATCTATTCATTTATGTTTAATAACTGTTAAAGAGATGATTTGAGTTTGTTGGTTGGCCTTGTCTTCACGAGAGGCGCCATCACGACCGGGTTTAAAAATTGGTTCGTGATACAGATATATTATTTTCATCATTAAAATCAGATCTAAAAGTGCACGGATTGGAACCAGTGTAGCAAGCTAGATAGCTCCAAGGGATGTCAATTATTATACTGTTTAGATAGGTAACAATCACTTTTTTATATATACATACTTTGTGTAGAATCACCAACCTTATACTCGTAAGCATTAATGCCATTCCGGAACAATTTCATAATCTTGAGCTACCCATATGAAATACTTTTTTAATTGATTTCGTACTTGTTTGAGCCATATTCAAAAAATATAAGAAAACTATAAAATATAAATCCTTTGTACTGAGTAGTCAAGATTTTGGAAATTTAAACTTGGATATAAGTAGGGGCAGAGCCAGAGCGTCGTTTGCTAGTTCGACCTAACCCAACAACTTCAATTCAAATAAGGTATTTATGTAATACTATGTCTGCATCATGACTTATCTTTGACAAATGACCCCTAAATGTATCATATGTGAATATTTCAAATATAGAAAAATAAAAAATAAAGCTTTTATAACACATAAGTAGCATGAAGTCTTGATCGATGAAAAAAGTAAAAAATAAATTTGATGTTAAACAATAGTCCATACAAACATTTTTTAGGGTATTATCACTTTCAGCACGCGCTAGAAACTATTAATATTTGGTAGTAAAAAAAGTGTATATAACATACAGAATGTGTGTGTGTGTGTGTGAATATATATATATATATATATATATATATATATATATATAGCTATTATTTTTACAATAGCTATACAATGTCATTTTTCCTTTTTTGTACTGGTCAAACACAGACTCTACTATCAAATTAATAAACCTTAATGCATACATCCTAAGATTCTTTTTAGTTCTTATAGGGGATGACGAGTTTTATTCAGCTGAATTCAATATATTAATTTCAGTTCGAATTATATACATATACAAAAATAATATTCTTTTCGTCTAAAAAAGAAATATATTATATTTCTCTTTTAGTTCATTTAAAAAAGAATAACTTCTTATTAAATTTGAAAATAATATAACTTTAAACTTTTTATTTTATCATTAATAAGATTATTCATGATCATACAAATATGTAAGGATTGTTTTAGACTACAAATTTCAAAAGTCTACCATCTATATAAATATATAAAGCTGGGCAATAACTTGATGATGTGGCATGTCTCTTTAGCCAGTATGACAATTTATCCTTTTTCTCAAAATTTTGAACTTTTTACTTATTTTCTATGCCCAAAAAGATGCAAAAAAATAAGTAAATCTCTAACCAGTGGCGGAGCCAGGAATTATATAAAGGGGTGTCAAAATAAAAAAAAATGTTGCTATTGGGAATGGAACTTGCAACCTTGTATAAATTTTGACTCCCCTTAACCATTGCACTAAGAGTTTGTCTTGTCAAGGGGTGTCAACCCCTTGTATATATTCAAATTTTTTTTAAAATACCTATTTACGCAGTGTTATTTTTCGGCGAAAGGGTGTCGGTACCCTTGGGACAAGGTGGCTCCGCCCCTGTCTCTAACCCCATTATCCCTATTTATTTCTTTTCGTCAAATCCGTTTTCCTCCCTTCTCTTTCTTCCGTTTTTTAAATCCTCATTATTGCTCAATTTATTTCTTTTCCTCAAATCCCTCTAACTTCCTTCTCTTTCTTCCATTTTCTTAAATTCTATTTCCTTTTATCTCTCTATAAAATCCAAAGCCCTAAAGGCAAAGAAAAATCAATCTAGAAAAAGTTGAAGACTCTGAAGGCACATCCTAATGATGCTTTTTCTATCGCTGCCACCGGTTCTTTTGCCCTCTTCTCCGCCTTTTACCTTTTTTACTTTATGCATTTTCTTTTTCCTATTTTCATTGATGTTAGTTGTAGTACTTGAACCCTTTTTGTCCTTGAATTTTCGAAAATTGGAATATCGATTGTGCTTAGTGCGTTAGCTTTTATTGTTTTTTCTTTTTTATTTTTTAATAGTAATTTTTCATGCTTCATTAATTTTTGGTTTCGTTGTTTCTTTGCAGGTTGATTTTGCTGGATTTGGATTGTTTTATTTTTGAAGATATTGTTAAATTTATTTTAAAGTTGTTGTGTTTTAGAGATTTTCTCAAATATGTTATATGAATGATGATTGATACATCCTAGCCTTTTGAGGGAGTTTTGGTTGAGTTTAAGTTGCTTGTGAGGAACTAAAATACAATTTTGCTTACAAGTCTAATTTCACGGGGAAAAAAAAAAGAAGAAGAAAAAACTCAAATAGTTTATTCTTTTCCTCCATTTTCTTTCATTCCCTTTTCTTTCTTCCTTAATTTTCAAGTAGTGAGTGAAGTTTCTTGTCTCTATAAATGAAATTTGAGTAATGCGTAGCTTATAGCAAAAATCTTGATGAATTCATACAGTGACCTCTAATCAATTTGTTGTCACTTTGGAGAAAAAAATCATGTTCTTTCTCTTTTGTTATTAAAAGCAGGTGGTGATTACTGATGAATGAAATATGAAGAATTTAAAGTATGTTTTTCCATGCACTTTTTGAGCTACATGGTGGAAGAAGTTTAATTGGTATCATAAGTTTTGTGAAAAAATAAATTTCAAATTTCTAGCGTCTAATAACATTTATTGGGTGGAGAAAGAAGTAAAGAAGCAATAAAATAGAAGAAATTATCAATAATGAAAAAGAGAATGTAATGAAAGAATCCGTGTACAGAGGAGAGGAACCGGAAATAAAAGAACGGAAGGAAAACTAAAAACTACTCCCTCCGGTTCATAATTAGTGTCTAATTTACTTTTTTATTTTGGTTCAAAATAATTGTCCAGTTATGTAATCGAGAAAAAATTCAATTTGTTTTTACAAATTAACCCCTATATACATATCCATTAAAAGTTTTCTTACTCCTCACATTAAATGTTTAATTAGGTGTAGTTTAGTCATACTACATATTTTTGTATAGGATTTAGTATTTTCTTAATGGGCGTGCTAAAAGTAAATCGGACACTTATTGTGAACCGGAGGGAGTATAACATAAATTTCATGATTTATTTGTTGAGAATGCAATTTACCATTCTCAATGATTTTTCATTTTCTTCGGACCAAATTTAAAAAAAAGATTATTTCATAATTTTTTTTTAATTTTTGAATAAAGTTCTCACATATCTCTTAAACTGATCCAGAAAGGGGTCGATTAAAAGATTATGATAAATCCATTGGTTCAACTTGAATAGTTAATATATACTCCCTCCGTTTTAATACCCATTTAACTGGGCACGGTTTTATACTAGACTGAGCACGGTTTTATACTAGACTGAGCACGGTTTTATGCAACCATTTCTTGACTCCGATGAAGTTTTATGCAAGTTTCTATTTAGTTAACCAAAAGAAATAACTAATGAAATACCTAACTAAGAATGTAATTAGTAATCACTAAGAAGACTAAGGGGGTAAAAGGATGATGCAATAGAACGTGGCATGAAATTTAATTATTCTATTTATTTATTTCCCTTTTTTGCACTTTTTTTGTTTACTTATTATTACTAATAAATACATGTCACACCTCCTTTTTACGCACCTACCTCAAGGGTAATGCATAAGGGAGTTTTTTCCAATTTAAGTGACAAAATTCGAAATGGGATTATTTATTTA
>MU749085.1:3748-13844 GCA_026770625.1 Nicotiana glauca | reverse complement strand
ATCAGAGGCCTGGTGGTGTGTTTCAGAGGATTGAGCTTCCCGAGTGAAAGTGGGAGCGGATTACCATGGACTTCGTTACGGGACCTCCGGTGACCCGGAGGAGGTTTGATGCTATTTGGGTCATTGTTGATAGGCTGACCAAGTCAGCACATTTCATTCCTATGGCCACCAGCTATTCATCAGAGAGACTTGCTGAGATCTACATCCGAGAGATTGTTCGCCTTCATGGTGTGCCGACATCCATCATTTCGGATCGGGGTACGCAGTTTACCTCGCGCTTTTGGAGAGCAGTTCAGCAGGAGTTAGGCACCCAGGTTCAGTTGAGTACAGCATTCCATCCTCAGACAGATGGTCAGTCCGAGAGGACTATTCAGATATTGGAGGATATGCATTCCACTTATGAATTATATTATGGGATCGTGTGGCACGCCGACCACTTATGAATTATATTATGGGATCGTGTGGCACGCCGTCCACTTATATACTACATTACGGGATCGTGTGGCGCGCCGTCCACTGTAACCATATGAATTATGAAACCCAGAGTAGACCTTCTGTTGTTTTTAATGTTCTATTTTCATCTAACACTCCCCGATAGCATGTCCCCTCCCAGTTTATTTTGTACTATTTTATTAATTTTTTCTCGCACTTGTATATTATATTTGCACAAGTTAATTGTGGTAGGCCCTGTCTAGCCTCGTCACTACTTCGTCGGGGTTAGGCTAGGCACTTACCAGCACATGGGGTCGGTTGTGCTGATGCTATACTTCTGTGCCTTTTGTGCACAAATCAGGAGGCAGCTTATGGACCGTCGCAGCAGTTCTAGACCGGGAGCCGACCTTCAGTCCAGAGACTCTTAGGTAGCTTAGCTGACGTCCGCGGGCTCGGAGTCTCATCTATGATATTTTAGTTTGTTTATTTGTATCGAGATAGATTCTTTTGTATTTTCTTTCAGACTGATGTTTTTAGTACTCCTTAGTAGTCCGTGAGTAGTGAAATCAGATACTGGGAAGAGGTGTATTTTGAAACTTCCGTATTTTTATATCGTTTTGTTAAAACTAAAGTCTTCTGCACTTATTTAATTATTGTTAGAATATTATATTGTTGAGGGTGGATAGAGAATGTGTAATATTTTGGCTGGCCTAGCTACGTTAGTAGGCGCCATCACGACGCCCGATGGTGGGATAAATCCGGGTCGTGACAATGCAATGGTGAGTTCTAATGCCTTAAATTCTGTAAATCCAACTGCTTGTAGCACTGGTCCTGTGAGTAAGAGCAGGAATAAGCTGCAAAAAATTGAACAACATCAAAGTAATGCACTGGTGACAAACACAAAGGGACAATCTGCATTGGTGACACACGACATCATCCAAAATGCTCCACAATCTGTGAACGTGGGGAGAGACTTATATGAAGAAGGAGAGGAAGATGCAATCTTACAAAAGTGTAGATTAGAGGCAGCAAGAAAAGGTGATTTATCACCTATGCATAGCGGAAAAGGCAATAAGTCTCGCACAAGGGATAGAAGTTGGGACGGTAAGGTGAATGAAGATGCAAACATAAGGAGATTCCCAATGAGAAATGCAAAACAAAAACAGATCACTCAATCTACATCTACAAAGGCCAATCGTTCGAAGAAAAAAGCATGAGTTTTGAAGACACTTTGAAAAAAGTTGTAGACAAAGACAAAGATTTATAAATTGAAGATTTCACAAGATTAGAGAAAAGAGAGCACAATGGTGGTTTCTTCATCTTTTTATTTTATCATCACATTAGTATTATTCTATGTAATATCATCACAGAGTATGCTATAAACTCTATGATGATCATAGAATATTTAGTTCTAGCTAGTTCTTTCTTCTTGCATGTTTACTAGTAGGTGAGGCCTTTTTATTTGCCTCAATAGGATTAGTAAGGTAAGGTTTAGCCCGATAGTGTCTGCCCAGGTCTTATGCCTTTGGGAAAGAGCCCAAACGACTATGAGATTATATGCCCTCGTGAGACTTTGCCGGCAGCTACCCCATGACTCCTCTACTTGAGGCTGCCACAAGGGCAATGTGAGGCGCAGAGGAGTAATTATATAGCCAAGGCATAAGACAACACTATAGGTGCTATTGTCCCCCTTATTTGTACTTTTCCTATGTGGTTCTTTTTTTTTTCTTTTTTGTCATTAATAAAACTAGCCTTAGGCACCTACATGCCTAGTAGATTTGCTTAAAATATATATATATATATATAGAGGCAAATTAGGCATGCTAGCAAAATTAAACATACATATCATAAGCTATCATTAATATGATTTGACTTACCTCTCACATCAGCACCTGTAGTTATGAGATTGTCGTAATTAAAAGAGAAGTTTTATTTTGTGTCTTATCGAACTGACACTAGTTATATGAGTCTCTTTTTTATCTCATAAATTTGTGGATCTCACTCTTACACTTCTGGGTCCACAGAAATTTGGATCCACAAATTTATGAGACAAAAAAAAACCTCATACAATTAGTATCAATTTTATGAGACACAAAATAAAATTTTCCGTTAAAAAAAATACGCATTAAGATATTTGAAATAAATATCTTTGCCAAAAAGGTATAAACGTTTATGCCATATCTTCATCATAAGTGTAACTTCAAATAGCCTCAACATAGGTAACATGCAAGTCAAAGTCAATCTTTTAACAAAGGTCATTCAAGAAGTCTATCACATAAGTATACAAGGTCATACTTTAAAATTCAAGCTTAAATCAAGTAATTTGACTAACTAATGAACGCATATCATTTTCCAGAACAGAATATAGCCCTCAAGATATACGCCACGCTAATATTTTCCGGTCTATTTTAATTAATTTTTTATTTTTTTATGAGCAAACAATATTTGATATATTCAGATATCAAGAAGGAATTAACTTCTTTTTTTCAAAGTTATCCTTGGAGTACGGGTCTACAAAAAAAATTTCGACAAACCACATCAAACTGATAATCCAAGTCAAATCGAGAAAAATATCCAATTATGGGTTGGTTTGATTTGGTTTGATGTTGGGAAAAAAAAAATCCGGCTATAATTGGTTTGGTTTGGTTTGGTTTGGTTTTAAGTAAAAAAATCAAACTGAATCCAAACCAACCCGACATTATATCTATAGAATTTTTTGAATGTATTCAATACATAAAAATAATCGTAGTGTAGTTTATAAATATTTATTAAACTTTTTTATAGTTTTATTTTTAATATATTATTTCAAGCTTGGATTTTTTTTTTGAATGATACAATAGGATTTATAGTCCATAAATGTTAGTAACTCAAAAAAATCTCAAACCAATACTAATGCTTACAAAGACATTCAAACAACCCAGTTAACCACTCCAAGCCTGCTCTACCCAGTCATCTAGTCCAAAACTCAGTCAGCCACTACACCTTATCTCCAAAACTCTACTGGAATCTCATCCGGTCTGGTCGCTTTACCCCTACTCATCTTATCCATCATACCCACGACCTCCTCAACCTTAAAGCGTATACAATACCTAAAGTTGCGGTGGCTATCGGAGTTCCCCAATTGCCCTAAGACGATGTTTTCATCCCCTCTTCATTCAGAATTTTATGAAAGTACGACTGCCATCTTTGCCTAATCTGGGCCTCTTCTATCAATACTCGACCGTCCTCGTCTTTATTGCACCTCACTTGATCGAGGTCACGAGCCTTCTTCTCTCTCACATTGGCCAACCGAAATAACTTCTTGTCCCCACCTTTGCCCCCAAGTTCCTCATATAGCCGACCAAATGTAGCAGTCTTAGCCTCTGTGTCCTCTAATTTTGCCTCCTTCCTAGCCTCCTTATATATTTCTCTATTCGCTCTCCTCTAATCCTCTTCAGTGCTCTCTACTAACTTAATGTAAGCCGCTTTCTTGGCTTCCACTTTACCTTGGACCACGTCATTCTACCACCAATTGCCTCGATGCCCGCCATAGTAACCTTTCGAAAATCCCAACACCTCTCTCGCTGCCTCCACTATACAGTCTGTCGTCACCGTCCACATAGCGCTAGCGTCCCTATCACTCTTCCAGGTACCCATAGTCGTCAGTCGCCCCTCTAACTCTCGCGCATTATCCTTAGACAAATCTCCCAACCTGATCCTCGACTGACCCCGTACAAACCTCTTCTTCCTCTTTATCAAGATACTAACGTCCATCACCAGGAGCGTATGTTGAGTCGTAAGGTTCTCACTCGGTATCACCTTGCAATCCTCGCACAACCCCCTATCACACCTCCTAAGGAAGATATAGTCAGTTTGAGTCTTAGCCACTCCGAAAAGTAATCAAATGTTCCTCCCTCTTCGGAAACATAGATTTCACGATCGCCAACTCAAAAGTTCTAGCGAAATCTAACAATGAGATACCACCCCTGTTCCTATCACCAAAGTTGAAGCCATTGTGTACCTCATCATAGCCACCAGCAGACGACCCAATATGACCATTGAGATACCCTCTTATAAATAACTTCTGCGTAGGCAGAATATCCCGCACTACCTCATCCAGAGCCTCACATAAGCGCCTTTTAACCTCCTCTTCCAAGCCCGTTTGCAGCGCATAAGCGCTAATGACATTCAGGGTGCTCCCTCCAATTACTACCTTAATCGCCATCAATCTGTCATTCACCCGCCTAACCTCTACCATTGACTCTCTAAGCTCCCTATCCACCAAAATGCCCACTCCGTTCTTGCCCTTCATGACTCTGGAGAACCACAACTTATACCCGTCTGCATCCTTCGCCTTCGATCTTACCCATCTAGTCCCCTGCACATGCGCTATATTGACCCTCCTCTTTCGTAGAATCTTCACCAACTCTTTAAACTTACCCATCAACGTCCCTATATTCCACAATCAAATTCTCAACTTACAAGCGATCTTGTTCCCTTTACCCCATTTAATCCACGTCCCACCCTCTAACCCTTGCCCTACCCCCCTCCCCGGCCCGCAATCTAAATGGGCCTTAAAATGGCTAGTCCAACCCATCCCTAAGAGGACCACGAGCTACGCAGGCCAACCCTTCAAATTTTTTTAGAAAAATATTTTCTTCAAGTCTTTAAATATTTATTCGTGACATAGTGTATTAATCATATAAACGACTTCTGTTTGTTTAGAGCGTACAAAAATCTTGATATATATTCGATAAGGAATCTCATAATTGAAATGCAAATTCTCTAAATCTCTAGCTCATCTTTTCTTAACGTTATATGAATATTTTTTTATTACTTTTCTTTCACTTTACTCATGTTGATGGATTTCTTCAATAAGTTTATATGTTGAGGTTTTTTACTTTAGGTTTAACATCATTTGCTGAATTCATCGTTATAATTCATAAATTTTTTTTAAGTTTATGAAATTTGCTAGTGTCGTCAATTTTCTTTAGGTATTAAAACTTGACCTTTTTCCAATTTTGTTGTTTGTTAAGCAAAAGAAAAACTAATCATGTCATACTATATGCATATCAAAAATTTAAATTCTAGTTGATATAGAAGGATAAATGAGCAATCTAAGGTTGGGTAATGGGGATTATAGTTAATAATTTTTTTAATATTTATTTTTTAAATATTAAATATTTAAATTTAAATTTAATTAAATTTTGGCCCACGGACCGGCCCAGGCCCAGCCTCGGTGAAGCCTCAAGGGCCAGCGGGCTGACTTGGGCCGGGGTGATAAGCCTCTATTTAAATGGCTAAAAAATTCCAACCCAACCCTACCCCAGTAGCGGGTTGGGTTGGGTTGGCCTCACGGGCCAAGTCCATTTTGACGGCTCTATTAATAGGATTAAAGGAATATTTGGAGCACAAATTCTATGTTTTGTGGTATGAAGATTTATGGGGGGGGGGGGGGGGAAATCCCGAAGAAATCTGAAAACCCCGAGAAAAATCGAGATTAAAAAACTAACTTTTATTGATTTGGTTTGGTCTTTAAATTTAATAACCCGGTACAATTGGTTTGATTTTGTAATTAAAAAATCCGAACTAACCCGACCTATGTACACTCTTACTTTATAGTAAAAAGACTAGGAGTATTTGTTGTATTTTCTATGAACAAACTAAGGGTAATATGATCAATTTTATAATTAATTAATGCTAAAAAATAAATTTTTTAATATATGTGAAAATAACCAAAAGAACAATTAAAGTGAGCTGGGGTGTACCATTTAGCATTATCATAATAGGAAAGCATTTCATAAATGTCACGATCCAAAATCCATTAAGGGTCGTGATGGCGCCGGACACCTCTGTCAGGCCAGCCAACTAAATTATCAATTAATTCCTATTTTAATACTTTTGAAAATCTAAGGTTTCTCCTTTCATTTTTATAAATAAAAGTTCGTTACTTGAATTCGAATTTAAATAATGACAACTTAGTACAAATCCGCTGTAAATCATCCCAGAAACCCGGTGTCACAAGTACATGAGCAACTATTGATAAGAGAATAAAATACAATATCCGCCCGAAATACAGTGGAGAAAAGTAAATACAGTACACTGGAAGGGACTACCCTAGCTGCGGTCGCCTCAAATGATGCAGCTCACCTAGTCCCAGCGCCATCCATGCTGCTACGCCCAATAGGCTGCTAGAGGTGTATATACACCTGCAACAAAAATGCACAGAAGTGTAGTATGAGTACGTAATCAACGTGTACTCAGTGAGTGTCCCGCCTAATCCCGAAGGGGTAGAGACGAGATGGTCAACTTTGACACACTCTAATGGTCCAGCGGTTATTTATTCTCAATATACAAATCAACAGTGGATTTATTATCTAACATGATTTTTATCCAAATAGAGGAAACGAGTAAACACGTAATTCCTTCATAGGAAAATTTCAAGGTTTCTTTTCCTTATTAACAATATGATCTCGAGCCATAATGAGGCATGTAACAGCTTAAATAAATCCAGGCAGCAATATAAGCATGCGCAAATCATATCGAGGCGACGGCCCGATCCAACAGAAATAAATGTGCACTTGCCGAGGGTCGATAGCGCGCCTATAGATGCATCTATTAATCTGCCGAGGCGCTCAGCCCGGTCCAAAATAAACATACACACACACAGACAATCAGTCAAGGATTTTATCGAGGAGTAATTATCCAAATAAGCCAATTCTCCGTTTAACAAATTCAGAAAATAATGTTTAATCTCTTTTTAAATTCGTTTACTAATCAAAGGTGATTTAAACAATCCAAGTCATCAATGAGTTCATAATTTATTCAAGTATAACATGCTTTTTGGGTCCTAAACTACCCGGACAATAGCATAATAGTAGCCATGTACGGACTCTCGTCACCTCGTGCGCGCGTAGCCCCCACAACTAGGAGCACATAATCAATTTAACTCACCTATGGGGTAATTTCCCCCTCACAGAATTAGAAAGGAGACTCACCTCGCTCCGAAGACTCGCAACCAGCATTCTACATCCTTCCGAAAGCTTGAACCAATGCACAATGCACCAAAACTAGCCAATTACGATAAACTAATGAGAATATACTCAAATACTTGTTAACAATTCAGATTATACAAGTTTCCAATTTGTTTAGTGAAATGACCAAAATGCCCTCGGGCCCACGTGCCCGAAGATCCAAAATTTCTCGAAGATAAAGGTTACCCATGACCTTAGGAACTCAAATATATGATTTTCTTCTAGTTCCATACTCAAAATCATAGCTAAAATCCAAGTTTATAATTTTTCTAGGTTTCCAACCAAAACCTCAATATTTACTCTAATTCTATGGTATAATCTTGCATTTAACTTGGGAATAAGTAGTAGTAGCTTACCTTAACATTGATGGTGAAAACCCTCCTTGAAGCTCTCCAAAAATCGCCCCATGAAGTGAATAAAAATGAGTGAAATGAACCAAATCCGACCTTTTAAAACACCCCACTGCCTTCAGCACTTTCCGCTTTTGCGGTCCAAGGACCGATTTTGCGGAAATCCAGGCCGCTTCTGTGGTCTCTCAAATCACCCGACCAACTGCTTCTGCGGTCTAGCCAACGCAGAAGCAATTTCGTTTCTGCGAAACAAAATCCGCTTCTGCAGTTCCTGGCCAAACGTCCACTTTCCGCTTCTGCGGCTGCCAAGATGCTTCTACGGTTCCGCTTCTGCGGCTCCAAAACCGCAGAAGCGAAAATACCAGAAGCAGTAGGCCTAAAATTTCATAAGTCCAAAAACTCTCCGTTTGGCCACCCGAACTCACCCCGAGACCTCAACCAAACCTACCAACCAATCCCAAAACACATCACGGACTTGCTCGAGGCTTCAAATCATATCAAGCAACGCTAGATTCATGAATTACACCCCAATTCAAGCTTTATGAACTTTGAACTTTCCAACTTCTATTTCCGATATTTTAACCCATCAAAACACGTCCGATTGACCTCAAATTTTGCACGCAAATCATATTTGACATTACGGACCTACTCCAAGTTTCGAAATTTGATTCCGACCCCGATATCAAAAATTCAACCCCCCGGTCAAACTCTTCAAAAACCTTAAAATTGCTATCTTTAGCCAAATGGCTTCAAAATGGTCTACGGACCTCTGAATTCACTTTCGATCGCGCCCCCAACTCTAGAATCACTGCACGGAGCTATTCACAGTCTCGAAATCCCAAACGGACATTGATAACCCAGAAATGCACTCCAAGCCAAACTTATGAAATTTCTTCTAAAATACTAACTTCCACAATAGACGCCAAAACGCTCCCGGGTTATCCAAAACCCGCACCGGGCATACGCCTAAGTCCGAAATCATCATACAAACCTGCTGGAACCTTTAGATCCTAATTCCGAGGTCGTTTACTCAAAATTCAATCCTAGTTCATTCTTTCAACTTTAGGCTTCCGAAATGAGAATTCTCTTCCCAAATCAACTCTGGACTTCTCGAAATTCAATTCCGACCATGCGTACAAGTCATAATACCTGAAATGAAGTTGTTCATCGCCTCCGACTGCTGAACGGAGCGCTAGTACTCAAAACGACCGGTCGGGTCGTTACATTCTCTCCCACTAAAACATACGTTCGTCCTCGAACGTGCTGAGAACTGTACTGGAGTAGTCTGAAATCACTGTTTAGCACCTCATGCATCTTCCCATGCTACCAAAACTTAGATGAGCACATAAGCCCGATAAATTCTGAAATTGTTCCCTTTTATTCAAGCAATTAAGCCTTAGAGCCCGATTCCAACATCCGGCATCCTATGCCAGGCCTGTTTCCAACATACGATCGCCATGTCAATCACTACACGCTGTACTCAAACATAACGGCATCACCTTGCTGAATTCTTACTTTGCAACCCTAAATCCACCGGACCACAATTATATTTTCTGATCAACTCAGCCAAAATCCTACTGATCCGATGCTCCCACTGCACCCCATGACATATACAGGTCTTACTCCAACCTTTACCATACCGCCACAACGGAAGAGATGTACCAACATTCATAATCAATTGTCGAGTCAACAAAACATTAGGTCTACACTCTTGACAAGGCCCTTGCCTCATTCTGAACCCTATAATGGTCTTATTTCCATAACATACCTCGTATAGCTGGATTGCACAGAATCCTAGATCAAGGGATCTTGTCTCATCCGATACAACTGCTCTGGCAATAAGCCAACTCAAAAATTATTAAAATCTCGTATGATACTACCGTGCGCCAATAGGCCACCAATCCAAACACAACACAAACAGGAAATCGAATTCTGGAAGGAATTATCTAAACCCCGTGTGAGCACGTGATTTTTTCCCTAAGCAAATTATTCTTAAAATACAAACAAAATGATTTTTCTTTATTTTTACAATTTTTGTTGGTATTTGTTGCATTTTTGTGTTAATTAGTTGCATAATAACTCATAAAAATAATACAAAATATGTATTTACATTAGGAATTTAATTTTATATTTTAGTATTAAGTGGGTATTTATTTATTTTAGAACAATTTAAAAAAAATTACAAAAAAATAGTTTATTTTAGCATTTTAATTAGAAATTGTTACAAAAATAGTTATTAATTGATTTTAGGTTTTAATTAGTTGGATTAGTTTAATTTTTCAATTTTATAAATCTAAAAAA
>MU749081.1:128282-160166 GCA_026770625.1 Nicotiana glauca | reverse complement strand
ATCTGGGAGGGGAGGGGGTAGGAATCAACTTACAGCAATAGCAGATGCAGCAAGTCCAGCACGTTCTCTAGGATCCTTGCGGTAGTAGTTCCCGAAATATAGTATTGTAGCATAATACCACAACAATGGGCATAGAAATCCCAGTAGAAATCTATTGGTAAATAATTTTAAACAATCAGATCTAAAGGAAGAAGAGAAGAGAGAATGAGAGATAGTAAACGAGACGTATAACAGTACTTACGAAAACCATCCGACTCCACAACCAAAGCAAGGAAGAGGTTTATCGTAGAACCCTGTTTGAAGGTCCTCTACATCTCTAATCAACGTATACTTTCCCTTATCACGATCTTCTGCATCACCTCTTTGTCCTATAGTCACAAGTATCCAACTCAGAATTTCGGTTTGCTTTTCTCACTTCATCTTTTTGTGACCAGTGTGGAAAGATAATTGGTAGATGTAATGAAGACTGAATAAAATTGAAGGGAATTTACAATAATAGATGCGTTCATTGTTTACAGCAGATACCACGGAATTAAGGACAGTTGGAAAAGATTCTATTCCGTCCCACAACCCAAACAAATGGGAAAGTAAATCTATGAACAATACTAATGGACGCGCAAACACACACACACACACACATAGAGAGAGAGAGAGAGAGAGAGAGAGAGACGGAACAAAAAACTTAAAAACTTAAGCAGGGGAAAACATGTATCAGAAAAGTCTTCTTATGAAACATGTATCAAAATATTTTATCCTCACACTAAGAAAGAAACATAAAAGGCCTCTAAGAAGTAACTGAATGAAGATAATAACTTGTGATAAGAAAAGATTAAGGTGTATTCTAATGTCCATCAAAATGTCCTAAAGCATTTCCGCATTTATTTGCTGGGGAGTGTGAGAAAACAGCATCAATACCTTTTTGTTGTTCTTATTTCCGAATCTAGAATAAATAAGTTTCACTCCATGGCAAAAAATTTTATAAGAAAATGATCCTAACATACGGATCATGCATTTCGAAAATGAGCACTCAATCTGTGAGCTAAACGCAAATGCTGCCTCTTGGATAAAAGAAGCTAAAATAGTCATGGTATCCCAAAAGGTAAAGAAAATGGTTACCTTTAACCGATAAAAACAGCTACTACACTTGATCTTAACCAAAAAGCCGAGAAAGGTATAGAAAATGGTTACCTTTAGATACTGAATAATACCGAGCTGATGGCCTCAAAAGGTCAAGCTGTTTGTCAGAGACTGATTTCACGAGTTCAACGCTATTTCTGCCCTCTCCACTTTCAAGAGTAGCACCTGCCAGACCCAGATGTCCAATTAATTATGACTACAAAATTTCCTTCACCGTGAAATTCTATGTTCACAAGAATTTGAAGGGTAAATACAAAAGTTTCCTAAAAACATACATATCCTAAAAAACAATCATGACGCAAAATTGCAAACAACTGTACAAAATTCAATCCAGGAACATTTCATCGCTCAATAATGATTTCTTGACTATCTTGATCTCAGAATATGTCACCAACGAACAAACATATACGACAATCATTGTAATCGTATTAAAAACTGTCTGAAATCTGAAAAATGAGATAGCGAGTTAGATATAGGTAGACTAGTGCTTACTCTTTTCCATGTGTAGTTCGTTCTTTCAAGCTGATGGCTTCTGCCTTAAGTTTTTTGAGTTATCCCCTCTGCTAGACCTTTAAATACCTGCTTTTCATGAACAAATAAAGGACTTCAACCTTAAGAATTTACCATGTGATCAGCATTCAGCTCATTTAGTAAAGCTGGCAAATAGGAAAAGGAATTAGCCGCTAATTTATCTCATTAATTGAGGAGGGAAGGCTAGGTAATACTCTACCCCAATTGAGCATTTATCATGTCAATATCCCTGAAAGGTCCATCTTTACTCTACTAATCAATTCCTCGTAAATAAACACGCAACTAAACGACAACATGATCATAAGCCTCCCTATATACACACATCATATAATATAAATGAGTAATTTCTGAACCAAGAAATTCCATGCATAGTTCAGCATTGAGAAATTCCCATGCCATGACCTGAGGTTTAACTCATCACATTCTAATCCAATTTTATTTTTATAACCAAGAAATCTCTGTGGGCTAGTGGCACACGGTTTTAAACTCAGTGGATAACAAGCCCTTCTCCACTTACATATTAGGCTTTTATCTACTGTCAGATTTGAACCCGTGACGTGTGTCTAACCCGCACATCACGAGTTAGCACTCTTACCACTAGACCAAAGCCTTGGGGGAGAATTCTAATACTAGAAGCCATATTTAAATCAATTTAAGCATATCTAGCCCATATTTTTTATATCATTTTAAGTGTAACAAGAAATTATTTAAATAGTTCTTGATTTTCCAATTGAAGCTTAGCTCACAATTCACATAAAGGACAAAGCAATCAAAATTAAGCACATAAAAGAGGAACATGAGGATTACAGCCTAACCTTCTAAGCTTTTAGCTTAATTTTCATAGATATATATATATATATATATATATTACAATAAAGCTGATGAGCCAAGCTAATAATTTAACAAATATCAACTACCAGAAGTATATACATGATTAGCCAAAAAAAAAAAAAATATCTTTACTCTTGAAAAAGGATTGCCTAAAAAAGAGAGAAATTCCCTTTATTCTTGTAGAGAGATCGCAAAAAACAGAAGAAACAGAAGAAGATCCGTAAAATTACTACTCCAAAATTCAAAGAAAAGGAGAAGAACAATACCCAGAAAACCGACAGCTAAAGTTGTTGCTTATACAATGAATAAACGGTATAAACCCAGAGAAAAAAAAGAAAAAAAAAACCTAGACGATATACATAACCTGATATTGATGTATGAACTACTATATTCTATAAAAGGCAAAAAGAGTAAAATTCAAACAAAAATATGAAATAGCAACTTACAGCTGAATTACGAAATTTGAGTCTACTGAATTTTTGAGTCTTTTCCTTTCCAAAGAGGAAAAGTAAGAGGTAGAGCAGAAGGAGATGAAAAATTAGGAGTGTGTTTGGGTTTTAATTAGAAATGAATTATTTCGAAAAGAAGCCAAAATAATCTTCCACTCTCTCTATTTGTTTTGAAGAAATAAAATAACCAATTTGTAGGGGTTTTATTAATTTCGCCTGCGCCAGAAATTATATACATTTCGTAATCGAAAAAATATGTGAAATTTATATAATTATTGTATATAACATAAGAAATATATATTCGGCTATTATTTTGATAGCGGTTATACGATATTATTTTACCATAAAAATATAGGATTTTAAATGGAGAACGAACAACCGAATGCATAAAGTATTTTGCGTCTATGCAGTATTCGGAGAAGGATCGTATCTCGAGGGATATAATATAAGCAATCTTACCTTAATACAAACATCAGTTGATTCTATGGCTCAAACCCGTGATCACAAAATAATAAAAAATTTAAATAGAAAACAAAAATAAAAAATTAAATACAATGGAAGTAGCTAATGGGTTTGATTTGATGGATAGCATATTCCAAAAAGCTGTCTCGTACGTCTGCGCCTTCCTCCCGCATTGAGTTGCAAGTAAACTATGACTTCTTGTTTTTTTTTTTTTTTCTCTCTCTCTCTTAATATTCATTTAAGATATATTCTATTTGTTTTATTTATATATCTTAATTTATTTAGCACAAAATTAAGAAATATAAAATTTTATAGGTTTTAATTGAAGATATGTAAAAAAATATTAAAAATACTCTTAAATATGTAATATTAGACATATCTAGTGTAGGTAGGTAACTTTTTTGTATATATCAATATATACTATGTGTTGACTCTCCTTGATCTTTTCGTATGGTTACTCTTATATATTTTGACACCTCTTAATAAAAATTCTGGCTCTACATTGGACATATCATTCATATAAGACAGTGTAATTAAGGATAAATAAATAACATACATAAAAAGAAAGTAACAACAACAACAAACTGTATGTAATTTCACAAGTGGAGTATGAGAGTATAGTATGTATGCAGATCTTATCCCTACCTTGTGCAGATAGAGATGGTGTTTCATATAGACATTCAGCTCAAGGAAATATCAAAATAAATTATAGTACGTCAAGAAGCCATGAAAAAAGTAACAGTAACAATAATAAAATATTAAAAAAATAAAAATAAGAGAAACAATAGGTAGTAATAAAAATCTAAAGGATAAAAATATACGGACAATAATATTATTACAATTACTAGATAAGAGCATACGAGAATGATACTATAATCTAATCTTTCCTTTTTTTAACACACTGCAAAGTTTAAGGTTTTTTTTTTAGAGTCGAAGAGACTAGTCTACTTTTCTTTTCTTCTTTTTTTCTTTTCTTGTAATTATTCAGCCAAAAGTATTGGTCTAGCTTTACCATATTATACTCCCTCTATTGAAAAAAAAAAAGAAAGAAAGAAAAAAAAAGTTGTCATTCTTTTCCTTGTGTTAGCTTGAAGTAATGTTCACTTTTCTTAAATTAAAAGTTTTAATATATTTAAGTACCTAACAACTTTATGGACTTTAACCCAAAAAAAAAACTTTATGGACTTATATACGTCTTTTCTCAACTCAGATATATTTACTTTTATCATCCAATCATGAATCAACATGTATTATGTATCAGTCAATGAGCTCCACGAGTTGCATTTTTGTATTAAAAAAATAAATAAATCATAAATTGGTTTTTTATTTATATACTAAGTAAGAATTCGACGTACTTAGGTAGAGTTCAAAAATGATATGAATGGAGCTTTTCTTTTTCTAATATTCAATTCTCCTTTTCGACTCTTGTGATTTATTTTTTGTGAATATTTATTGCCGAGTGTCCCACAAATAACAAAATTCTTTCCAAAATTTCTTCTTTAAGTAATTTGAAGTGAGGCCGACTTCCGGCGGCAAGTGCGGCTCTTTTTAAGAATATTAATATTTATGATAGTGCGTTTCACGTTGATAATGATCCATAATATTTAAATATTTATTTACATGAAAGAATAATAAAATTTAAACTTATGTATAATAATACAATAATCATCTAGATGCCGAAAAATATTATCACATTTTCATAATACGTGAATTTAAAATAAAAAGATATCATCAAAACTTACACAAAATGATCAATTTTGTCATGTTAGTTAGATAATTATGTATTATAGTTTAAAAGTATTTGATGTGATGGTATCTTAATGAACAATTCTTTGTGAACAATATCTTTTTGTGTATGTTTACTCCTAATGCTTTGATGGCTTTGTCTTAACCAGAACTTTTGTTGTCGATCTTGATATTCCTCTTGAAAGTGCAACATATAATTGTTCATGCAAGAACATATTGCGGTAAATATAGTCCAATATTTGAGATGTTTGTCCTTGTGCTTTATTTATTATATTTGCAAAACATAAACATACTAAAAATTTATTTTCACACAAATGTAAAAGGATATCCTTAGTTTTGGAAGACGAAAGTTGAATTCATGGATAAGAATATACTTAGTAGCACATTGACCATATGTGTGCTATTACATAAGCTATTCGGTTTATCTAAGTTTCAGTAGCATGGCGGACATATTTTTCTTCAAAATTAACCTATAGAATGGAAGATCAATTTTACTTAGTATATTATATATATGGTTACACTAACATATGCAGGAAATAATAAACTTGACAACAAACATATATGGTAGAAGGCCATTTGGTATTAAAGTATTCTTCTTGGTTTCATTTTCTTGTGAGTCAAAAAGTAAAAAATATTTTGTTTTTACTATAAAATTTTGCAATCAACTTTTTATTTAGTTGATCAACACATTCATTTCTGCTAGCTAAGATATCGATTTGCATAAATTATATTTTAATCTCATGATAGAAATATTTCTCTTATTAAATGCACTAACATTACCATTGGAATTGATAACCAAGTGTTCAGGAACAACCAAATTATCTTTTATTGGATGCTCTTTTTTATTTCCGGCATAAAGCAAGAAGATACTGAATACTGGATCTGTTCTTACTTTATATTTCTTGTCAGTTGAATCTTTTTCATTTGAAGCTAGAAGTATAACTTTGGCAAGCTAGCTTTTATAGTCTCTGCTTTTGTTGATTTTGGAACTACTGGCAGCATTTGACAGAAATCACTCTAAACCATTAATTTTTCACCAAACGGTTCATTAATATTCAATATATCTCTAGAACTCATCGTTTGACACTTAGCCATAAGTTCTTCATCCCATATTATCAAATTTTCTTTCCTTATAAATTTAGCACAATTGATATGCTTCGATATATTTGTGATGATATTTAAGTTGTTTGAAGAAGTATATCAAATCTAAAGTGGGTGACCTCACAATAAAATCATTGTTGGTACACCACTTTCTATTATTGCTAATAGTGTCATGCCTCTTGATATGATATTTCCAAGTAATGCATGAAATAGAAATATTCGATTCCGCCGGAGGCATCTACAAAGAATAATTCAGTTATACCAGAGCCAACTCTTTATAATATAGTATTGAAAACTTGTTCTTGATTAGGATTTGGCTTTGTTTATGCTTTCTCAAATACTTGTATAGAATTTTGGTTCTTAACAATATACTAACTTTTTTACTTTGTGTTTTAACACTTTTTTATGGAATAAATGTCACGACACGAAATTTCCACGATCGGGACCGCGGTGGTGCCTAACATTTCACTTGCTAGGCAAGCCAACGTTAGGACATATTATCCATTTCTAATAGTTGAATTAAATAACGAGAGATAACTAGAATAACTGAAATATTAATGCGGAAGCTAAAACTGTCAAACATCTATTACAATCCCTGAATCTGGTGTCACAAGTGCACGAGCTGCTAGAATAATACATACAAAGGTTTGAAATAACGTAAAGATGTCCGAAAAGTAGATACACAACTAAATAAGAACAAGAAGGGGACTTTAGGAGCTGCAAACGCTGAGCAGATGTACCTCAAGTCTCCGTAATCTGTCCGATCTGAGCTCTCTAGCAGCAGCCGCTAGGACCGACTCCAAAATTTGCACAGTGTGCAGAGTGCAGTACCAGTACAACCAACTCCATGTACTGGTAAGTGCCGAGCCTAACCTCGACGAAGTAGTGACGAGGCTAAGGCGGATCACCTACACTATAACATGTACGTAATATATAATAATGACAGAATAATAGAAATACTATCCAGAATTAAACAGCCAACAGAAAATGATAACCACAACCTCGAAAATAAACCAGTGTCGTTCAAAATTACAAATCTTCACCAGTTCAAATAAAATACCGAAAAATAACACAGCTGAAAATAAATTTGGAAATATATAGGTTGTTGTGGCGCGCAACTCGATCCCACCAGACAACACATAATCCTGCCTTATTCCACCGTGACAATATCAATGATGGTAAATAATATAGATTTGTTGCGGCGCGCAACCCGATCCCACTATATATCAGTATCAACATCATAAATCACCCTTATTTCACCATATCAATTCACCCTTATTTTACCTGTTGCGGTTTGCAACCCGACCCACCGTATAAACATATTCACCCTTATTCCACCATATCAATCCACCCTTATTACCCTTGTTGCAGCATGCAACCCCTACCATATCAGTAACAAACACTCAATGTACACAATCAAATCAAGATTGGAAATTACAAAACCTTTAAAATCAACAAGTACCAAACTGAACCAAAAGGGTAACCTTGTTCAATATAGAATCTACACAAATAACCAATCCAGCAATTTGCAATTATAAGGTGAAAACAAGTCAAGTTAAGCAAATAGAAGGGATTCGTGAAATTATGAAAAGATCTAACATCATTAACGGGAGAAGATATTGATTAACAGGTAGCAGTAAGCAAGGAAAGCATGTAGAGAATATAACAATTAAGACAAGAAGGGAAACAATTAAGGCAAAGCGGTAATCAGGAAAAACAAATAATTTGGCGGCGTATAAGTACTTGTCACCTCGCATACCGCTCACATGAGAATCACATAGCAAATAGGCCGAGGGTTCCTAATTCCCTCAATTCAAGGTTAGACACAACACTTACCTCGTTCTAAAGACCACTCAAAGCTCAACCACGGCTTTGCCTTTCAAACTAGCCTCTAAACCAATAATATATAGCAATTACCAATCAAACGATTCAAAATAATCCTTAAGAATCACCCATGATTGCAAAAGATTTAATTTAAGTCATTATTGAAAAAGTCAACAAAAGTCAACACCTCGGCCCGCTTGGTCCGAACCAGAAATTTGGACCAATTCGGACCAAAACCCAATTACCCATTCACCCACGATCCCGAATATATAATTAGTTTTGGAACTCGACCTCAATTTGAGGTCTAAATCCCCAATTTATCAAATCCATGATATTCTACCCAAAAATCACCAATTCCACCATAAAAAATTTAGATTTTAGGTTAAATATTTTTAATGAAAGATTGAAGAAAAATGACTTAGAATCACTTATCAATATTTTGGGGAAGAAACGGTCTTGGAAAAATCGCCTCTAAGGTTTTATGTTTTGAAAATTTGAAGAATGGGAGAGAAATCATGTCTTAGTCATATTTACTCAGCTGTAGATGTCGCATTTGCAACCTGGTCTTCGCAAATGCAATGAAAGTATCGCAAATGAGAACCTGTCGCATTTCTGCTGCCTTCGCAAATACGGAACTTGAGGATCACAAATGCGACCCATTTCTTCACAAATGCGAAGAACCCTTCCCCTAGACCAACTTCGCAAATGTGAAGGTTTCTTTGCAAATGCGTAGTCTACAAACCTGAAGAACACCAACTATGTTTTCTAAGTCAAAAATATTTCGTAGCCTATCCAAAACTCACCCGAGCCCTAGAGTGTCACGACCCCGGTTCGCCCTCCGTGAACCATCGTGACGACACCTAGTCCCTACGACTAGGTAAGCCTAAAATGCGGAAAAATAAACCAATTTGCGGAAGAAAACAAGTAAAACAAAAATAGTATAATGAAACAACATTTAAAAGTGCCGCTCGGCATACACGATATTACTCTCAAAACCAATACAATTCTCCCAAAACCCGCAAACCCATGAATCACAAGCTAAGAATACTACATAGTGCTCTAACTCCAGAATAACAAAGTAAATATAGAAGGGTTGTAACTACAAAAGAGAATAGAGAGAGACTCTTCAGTCTGCGGACGCAACAGATATACCTCGAAGTCTCCGAAAGATCACCTCGCCTCAAGGATGGTAAGTCTGAGTAGAGGTACTTGGATCTGCACATGAAAAACATGCGTAGGAAGGGCATGAGTATACCACAATGCTACTCAGTAAGTGCCAAGCCTAACCTCGGTCGGGTAGTAATGAGAAAGTTCAGGGCCTTACTGAGATTAAATATAATATAATGTTCGACAGTGTAAAATAGAGCGGTATAAATGAGTACAACAGTAAGAGTATCACCGGGTATAAAGGATAAGACAACTGAAACAGAAATCAAGTAATCACGGTAAACAATTACAGTTCAACACAGAGGTAACATCCGGGGGATCTCCCAGGATACCGTCCTGTAGTCCCCAAATATATAATCCAGTGGATCTCAGGGGTGCAGTCCCGTAGTCCAACTCATAAATGCGCGAGGATCTACCGGGATACCACATCCGTAGTCCCAAATACAAATACTCAATACTGGAGAATCTACCGGGTGCAATCCCGTAGTTCCAATGTAAAAGTGCAGGGGGATCTCCCGGAATACAGATCCGTAGTCCAAAAGTAAACATATAGGGGAGCTCCCGGGATACCATCTCATAGTCCCAAAGTAAATACACAGCAACAACAAGAAACTCAATTCAATAAATTTCACGCAAAGGTAAAGTAGGTATTTCTAACCTATCATGCTGCACATAATTCAAATAGGGCAGTAGAACAAATAAACAGTTAAATCAATCAAACATGCTTTCCTAAGCTAACAACAGGCTTAGCTTACAAGTAATGTAAACAGGAAAAAAGAACAAAAATTATGAGTATTAATGGAAACCAAATTTTTCAACAATTAACACAAGTACGCACTCGTCACCTTACGTACAAGGCATTTCAATTAATAAATATACCAATCCTAAGGGGAAAGTCCCCCACACATGGTTAGGCAAGCCACTTACCTCGAACCAACTCAATTCAACCTGAAACCACGTTCTTACCACGAGTATTCGACTCCAAATGGCCCAGATCTATTCAATTCAATTGCATAATGTAAATAATACTTCAAGTAACTAATTCTACAAATAAATTCTAAGCTAATGAGCGAAATTAGGTGAAATAACCAAAACGCCCCTCGGGCCAATATCTTGGAATCGGGTAAAATTTATATTTCTACAATCCTCACACTCTCACGAGTTCATTTATATCAAAATTATCCCAATCCGACATCGAAATTGTGATCCAAATTCAATTGTTAGGTTTAAGAACTTTTCCAACTTTTCTTTAATTTTTCCACCCCAAATTCGGATTTAAAGGAGGAATTTAAGCATAGATTTGTGGAAAATAATAAAAAAACGAGTAAGAATCACTTACCCAAAACACCCATGTGAAAATCCCTCTCAAAATCACCTATCCCGAGCTCCCAAATCAATTTTCCAAGTTTTTGAACAAACCCTCGATTCTGCCCCCTTTTCTGTCCAGTTATTCTGCTTCTGCGGCCCTGGGACCGCATCTGCGAGGACTTCGTCGCATCCGTGACTTTCACTTAAAGGCCAGTTTTCGCACCAGCAATTACCCATCCGCAGGTGCGATACCGCTTCTGCGGTGAATTACCCGCATCTGCAGTGAATTACCTACATCTGCAGACCCTGCTGATCCTCCCCAAATCCACATCTGCGCTTGCTCCACCGCTTCTACGGCTCCGCACCTACGGAACCCAAACCGCAGGTGCAGTTATGATAGGTACGAGCAACTTCAGCTACTTCAAACCATTTCCAATCTTTCCATCAACCATCCGAAATCATCCTGAGTCCCCAGGACCTTAACCAAACGCACCAACAAGTCTAATACCACTGTCCAAGCATATACCAATCTTTAAAACACCTAAAATAACATCAGAACACCA
The DNA here is from genome assembly GCA_026770625.1 of Nicotiana glauca. Classification (NCBI taxonomy): domain Eukaryota; kingdom Viridiplantae; phylum Streptophyta; class Magnoliopsida; order Solanales; family Solanaceae; genus Nicotiana; species Nicotiana glauca. Next base: position 149,047 of record MU749081.1, on the reverse strand, counting down.
ATTTAACATCGAATCTAACCCTAAAAACTTCAAAAACTCAAAATTTACACTTTCGATCAAAAAGTCTATCAAACCATGTCCGAATGGCCTGAAATTTTACACACACATCACATTCAACATTACGCAACTACTCCAACTTTCAGAATTTCATTCCGACCCTTGGATCAAAATCTCACTATCGAACCGAAAATTTCAAAAATCCATCTTTCGGCATTTCAAGCCTAAATTAGCTACGGACCTCCAAATTACAATTCGATCACGCCTTAAGCCCGAAATCACCCAACGGAGCTAACGAAATCATCAAAATCCCATTCTGAGGTCGTCTTTGTACTGTTCCGACTATAGTCAAATTTCCAAAAAATAAGCTCTCATTTAGGGACTAAGTGTCTCAAAACTCTTCGAAACTCAAAATCGAACATCCCGAAAATTCAAAATAGCAAAAACAAACACGGGGAAAGCAGTTAATAGGGGAACGGGGCATAAATTCTAAAAATGACCGGCCAAGTCATTACATTGAGGCTCCAAACCAAACATGCACACAAGTCTTAAAACATCATACGAAATTGCTCCCGTGATCAAATCGACAAACTAACACCTAGAACTACAAATTTAGCACCAAATCAAATGAAATTATCAAAAACACTTTGAAATTTCTAATTTCACAACCGGACGTCCGAATCACATCAAACCAACTCCGTTTCTTACCAAATTTTACAAACAAGTCATAAATATTATATTGGACCTATACGGGGCTCCAGAACTAAAATACAAACCATGTATCAATAAGGCCAAACATTAATAAATTCTTAAAACCATTAAATTTTCAAACTTTTAGTTTTCAACAAAAATTCATAACTCGAGCTAGGAACCTCTGAATTTGATTCCAGGCATACGCCAGGTCCCATATTTCAATATGGACCCACAAGGACCGTCAAAATATGGGTCTGGGTCCGTTTACTCAAAACATTGGTCGATGTCAACTAAAATTAACTTTCAAGGCAAAATTTCTTGTTTTTATCAGTTTTTAACATATAGTCCTTCTAGAAAAACACCCGGACCGCGTATGCAAATCGAGGAAGGCTAAATTGAGGTGTTTAAAGACTCAAAACACAGAATTTAGTTTTAAATCATAAGATGACCTATCAGGTCATCACATTATCCATATCTAAAATAACCTTTCATCCTCAAACAAACATAGAAAAGTACTTGAGCAGGGAAAAAGGTAGGGATATCTACTATGTATGTCCGACTCGGACTCCCAAGTAGCTGCCTCAACGGGTTGACCTCTCCACTGCACACGAACTGAATGATAACTCTTTGATCTGAATTGGCGAACCTGTATGGCTATAATAGCTACCGACTCCTCCTCATAAGTCAAATCCTCATCCCACTGGACATAGCTGAAATCTAGCATATGAGACGGATCACCGTGGAACTTACGGAGCATGGACACATGAAATACCGAATGAATTATAGATAAACTAGGTGGCAATGCGAGCTTGTAAGCTACCTCACCCACTCTCTGAAGAATCTCAAAAGGTCCGATGTACTTGGGGCTCAACTTGCCCTTCTTCCCAAACCTCATTACACCCTTCATGGGTGACACACAGAGCAAGACTCTCTCTCCGACCATGAATGCAACATCACGAACCTTACGGTCGGCATAACTCTTCTGCCTGGATTGAGCTATACGAAGACTATCCTGAATGATCTTAACCCTATCCAAGGCATCCTATACCAAATTTGTACCCAATAATCAGGCCTCCTCCGGCTCAAACCACCCAACCGGCGATCGACATTGTCTACCATATAATGCATCATAGGGATCCATCTAGATGCTCGACTAATATTTGTTGTTGTAGGCGAACTCTGCAAGTGGCAAGACATGATCCCATGAGCCTCCGGAGTCAATAACACAAGCGCGGAACATATCCTCCAATATCTGAATAGTGCGTTTGGACTATCCGTCCGTCTGTGGATAAAATGTTGTGCTCAACTAAACCTGCGTGCCCAACTCACGTTGTATTTCTCTTTAGAAATGCGAGGTGAACTGCGTACCTCGATCAAAAATGATAGACACTGGCACACCATGAAGACGAACGATTATAAATATATGCCAAGTTCTCTTAAGAGTAGGTAACTGCCACATGAATGAAATGCGCTGACTTGGTCAGTCTATCCACAATCACCCAAACTGCATCTAACTTCCTCTGCATCCGTGAGAGTCCAGCAACAAAATTCATAGTGATATGCTCCCACTTCCACTCAGGAATCTCTATCTTCTTAAACAAACCACCAGGTCTCTGATGATCGTACTTTACTTACTAAATTTTAAACACCGAGCCACATATGCCACTATATCATTCTTCATTCTCCTCAACCAATAATGCTGCCGCAAGTCCTGATACACCTTAGCGGTGCCCCGATGAATAGAATATCGGGAACTGTGGGCGTCCTCTAGAATCAAATCACGAAGTCCATCCACATTAGACACACAAACATGACCTTGCATCCTCAAAACTCCATCATCTCCAACCGTAACCTGCTTGGCATCACCCTGCTGCATTGTGTCCCTAAGGACAAGTAAATAAGGGTCATCATACTATCACTCCCTGATGCACTCAAATAATAAAGACCGAGCGACCATACAAGCTAGAACACGACTAGGCTAAAAAATATCCAACCTCATGAACTGATTGGCCAAGGCCTGAACATCTGATGCAAGCGGTCTCTCACCGATTGGAATGAATGCAAGGCTGCCTATACTCACTAACTTTCTACTTAAAGCATCAACCACCATATTTTCCTTCCCGAGATGATACAAGATGGTGATATCATAGACTTTCAATAGTTCCAACCACCTTCTCTGCCTCAAATTGAGCTCCTTTTGCTTGAACAAACACTGCAATCTCCGATGATCCGTGAACACCTCACACAACACACCATAAAAAATAGTGCCTCCAAATCTTCAACGCATGAACAATGATTGCCAACTCAAATTCATGAATAGGGTAATTCTTATCGCGAACCATTAGCTGCCGTGATGCATATGCAATCACCTTTCCGTCCTGCATCAATACCACACCAAGTTCAATACGAGATGCATCATAATATACCGTGTAAGATCCTGAACCTATGGGAAAAACCAACACTAGCACCATAGTCTTTAGCTTTTGAAAGCTCGCCTCACACTCGTTTGACCATCTAAACGGGGCGCCCTTCTAGGTCAACCTAGTCAAAGGGGCTACTATAGATGAAACCCCTCCACAAACCGACGGTAATAACCTGCCAATCCCAAGAAAATCCAGATCTCTGCAGCTGAAGTGGGTCTAGGACAGTTGTTGATTGCCTCAATCATCTTAGGATCCACCTGAATACCTCTCTGCCGACACAACATGAACCAAGAAATCAACTAAGCTCAACCAAAACTCTCATTTTGAAAATTTAGCATATAACTAGCTATCTTTCAAGGTCTGAAGAACGATCCAAAGATGCTGCTCATGCTCCTCTCGATTGAGGGCGTAGATCAAGATATCATCAATAAACACAATCATAAAGGAGTCCAGATAGGGCTTGAACACCCGGTTTATCAAATTCATGAATGTTGCTGGGGCATTTATCAACCCAAATGACATCACTAGAAACTCATAATGCCCATACCGAGTCTGAAAAGCTATCTTAGGGACATCGAATGCCCTAATCCTCAACTGAGGGTAGCCAGACCTCAAATCGATCCTTGAAAATACCTTGGTACCCTGAAGCTGATCAAATAAGTCATCAATCCATGGATACTTGTTCTTGATGGTGACTTTGTTCAACTGCCGATAATCTATGCACATACTTATCGATCCATCCTTCTTCTTCACAAACAACACGGGCACACCCCAGGGCGAGACACTAGGTCTAATAAAGCCCTTAAGCAAATCTTGCAACTGCTCCTTAAATTCTTTTAACTCTAGCGAGGCCATACGGTATGGCGGAATAGAAATGGGCTGAGTACCCGGAGTCAAATCAATAAAGAAGTTGATATCTCTATCGGGTGACATCCCCGGTAGGTCTGTAGGAAACACCTCTGGAAACTCACGAACGATTGGTACTGAATTCATGGAAGGAACCTCCGCACTAGAATCACAGACATAACCAAATAAGCCAAACACCCCTTCACGACCACATGTCGAGCCTTCACATACGAGATAACCCTGCTGGTAGAATGACATGGAGTCCCTATCCACTCTATTGAGGAAACCCCGGCAAAGCTAAAATCACCATCTTGGCATGACAATCTAATATAGCATGATAGGGCGATAGCCAATCCATGTCCAAAATGACGTCAAAATCAACCATATCGAGAAGTAGGAGATCTACGCTAGTATCAAGACCTCTAATGATAACCACACATGAACGATAGACACGATCTACCAAAATAGAATATCCCACGGGTGTGGATACATATACAGGAGCACTCAAAGATTCACTAGGCATAACCAAATATGAAGCAAAATAGGACGACATATATGAATAAGTAGAACCCGGATCAAATAGAGCTGAGGCATCTCTATTGCAAACTAAACCGTACATGTGCTAACTGCGCCAGAAGACTCAGTCAAGGTTGGCTGGAAAGGCATAGCATCGGGGATGGGCCTACCACTCTGAACTACATCTCTAGGATGGCTTCCTACTGGATGGCCTCCACCTCTAGCAGCCTGACATCCATCTCTAACTGCCTGACCTCTACCTCTAGCTCCCTAACCCTTACCTCTAGCTAGCTGAGCGGGCGATAATACAATCGGTGCCGGAATCATGGCACGAGAACTCTACTGTGGCACACTGCCCAACAATCTCGGACAAGTTCTCTTCATATGCCCAAAAACCACCACACTCAAAACATCCATCCTGGTGTTGTGGCTGCTGAAACTGAGACTGACCCAGATGGGCCAGATGACCACAGTAATAACTCTAATAGGAGGTGCATTGATAGGAGCTAGCGATGCACTGTAGGCTGGCTGCCCAGAATGAGGCACATAATGACCCTGTCTCCCTAAAACACTGTGGGATGCCTGAAGTGCTGACTGATATGGTTTAGGAGGATGACCCCTACCAAAAGTACCCCTGCCCCCAGATAAGGCACCACTAAAACTACCTGAATGATGGGGTCTCTTATCAGATCCCTGACCACTCCCCTGAGCTAGAACCATCTCAACTCGCCTGACAACATTGGCAGCCGCCTGAAAAGAATTCTCACTCCTTGTGTCCTTAGCCATCTGTAACCTGATAGGCTGGGCAAGTCCCTCAATAAACCTCCTCACCCTATCTCTCTCTTGGTAGTAAGCAGAAGAATAACATGATGGGTCAGATCCACAAATTGAGTCTTGTACTGAGTGACAAACATGGAGCCCTGCTGAAGATGCTCAAACTACCTCCGATAGTCCTCTCTCAGAATGATAGGAATGAACTTCTCAAGAAACAGCTGAGAGAACTGGTCCCAAGTAAGAGAAGACAACCTAGCTGGTCTAGTCAACATATAATCCCTCCACCATTTCTTGGCGGATCCCGACAAATGAAATGCAGCAAAGTCGACCCCATTGGTCTCCACGATCCCCATGTTCCGTAGAACCTCATGGCACTTGTACAGATAGTCCTGGGGATCCTCTGAAGATGCACCACTGAAGTGAACTAGGAAAAACATCGTAAACATATCCAATATCCATAAAGCCTCAGCAGACATAGCTGATCCATCACCGGCCTGTGCCGCAACACCCGACTGAACTACCTAAACTGGTTGGGCTGTTGGAGTCTGAAACTAGGGAGTCTTCTGCTCCAGAGTGTGGGTAGTGGGAGTCTGTGCTCCTCCCCTAGCCTAAGAGATGGCTGGTGCCACAGGAAATGTACTAACCTGAGCCAAACTCTCCATAAGGCCCACTAAATGGACCAAAGCTTCATGAAACACTAGGGTGGCGATAAACCCCTCCGAGACCTGAGCTGGTCCGACAGGCATAGTCTAGGATGGATCTTCCTCATCAAACTCTACCTTAGGCACCACCGCTGGTGTTGTTGCTCGAGATCTGGGCTAAGATCTGCCCCTTCCTCGGCCTCTAGCATGACCTCAGCCTCGCCTTCTACCCCTCGTAGGAGCTGCCATTGGAGGCACTGGTTGCTGCTCGGCTGAAGATGCGGTGCGTGTTCTCGCCATCCACGAGAGAACAGAATAGAAGGGTTCAATCATGAATGATAAAATAAAATCGTACGACAGAGAAGAATAGAAGTGAAACTGTTCCTAATTCCATAGCCTCTAAAGATAAGTACAAACGTCTCTGTACTGACCTCCAGACTCTACTAAGTTTTCTCGCGACTCGAGAGACATATGTAACCTAGTGCTCTACTACCAACTTGTCACGACCCAGAATTCCCACCATAGGGACCATGATGGCGCCTAATATTTCACTTGCTAGGAAAGCCAACGATATAACATATTATTCATTTTTAATAGTTGAATTAAATAACGAGAGATAACTGAAATATTAATGCGGAAGCTAAAACTACCAAACATCTATTACAATCCCTGAATTTGGTGTCATAAGTGCACGAGCTGCTGGATTAATACATGCAAAGGTCTGAAATAACGAAAAGCTGTCCGAAAAGAAGATATACAACTAAATAAGAAATAGAAGGGGACTTCAGGAGCTGCGAGCGTTGTACCACAAGTCTCCGTAAGCTGTCTTATCCGAGCTCTCTAGTAGCCACCGTCGGGACCGACTCTAAAATATGCACAGTGTGCAGAGTGCATTATGAGTACAACTGACCCCATGCACTGGTAAGTGCTGAGCTTAACTTCGACGAAGTAGTAACGAGCTAAGGCGGGTCACCTATACTATAACCTGTATGTAGTATATATTAATGACTTATTAATGGAAATACTGTACAGAATTAAACAGCCAACAAAAAATGATAATCATAGCCTCGAAAAAAAACCAGCGTAGTCCAGAATTACCAATCTTTACCATTTCAAATAAAATACCGAAAAACAACGTAGCTAAAAAAATGGAAACATATAGGTTTTTATGGTGCGCAACCCGATCCCACCAGACAACATATAATCCTTCCTTATTCCAATGTGACAATATCAATGACCGTAAATAATATAGATTTATTGCAGCGCGCAATCCGATCCCACCATATATCGGTATCAATATCATAATTCATCATTATTTTACCATATCAATCCACCTTTATTTCACCTGTTGCGGCGTGTAACCCGATCCCACTGTATAAACATATTCACCCTTACACCAGTTGTAGTGTGCAATCTGATCCCACCATATTAGTACCAAATACTCAATGTACACAGTCAAATCAACAGCGGAAATTACAAAGCCTTTGCGATCAATAAGTACCAAACTAAACCAAAAGGGAAACCTTCTTCAATATAGAATCTACTACTACTCAGCGAGACCTATCCAGCAATTTACAATTATAAGGTGAAAACAAGTCAAGTTAAGCAAATAGCAGGGATTCGTGAAATTATGAAAAGGGCTAACATCATTAAGGGGAGAATATATTGATTAACATGTAGCAGTTAAGCATGGAAAGCATGTAGAGAATATAACAGTTAAGACACAAAACAATTAAGGAAAAGTGGTAAATCAGGGAAAAAAGATAATTTGGTGGCGTATAAGCACTTGTCACCTTGCATATATTCCGCTCACATGAGAATCACATAGCAAATAGTTCGAGGGATCCTAATTCCCTTAAGTCAAGGTTAAACACAACACTTACCTCGCTCCAAAGACTACTCAAAGCTCAACCACGACTTTGTCTTTCAAACTAGCCTTCGAACCAACAATATCTAGCAATTACCAACCAAACGATTCAAATTAAGCCTTAGGAATCACCCACGATTGCAAAAGATTCAATTTAAGTCATTATTGAAAAAGTCAACAAAAGTCAACACCCCGAGCCCGCTTGGTCCGAACACAAAATTCGGACCAAAACCCAATTACCCATTCACCCCTGATCCCGGATATGTAATTGGTTTTGGAACTCGACCTTAATTTGAGGTCTAAATCCCCAATTTATCAAATCCCTGATATAATACCTAAAATCACCAATTCCACCATGAAAACTTTAGATTTTACGTTAAAAATTTGTGAAATGTAGTGAAAGATTGAAGGAAAATGAGTTAGAATCACTTACCAATGTTTTGGGGAAGAAATGGTCTTGGAAAAATCGCCTCTAAGGTTTTAGGTTTTGAAAATTTGAAGAATGGGAGAAAAATATTGTCCAAGTCATATTTACTCAGATGCAGATGTCGCATTTGCGAAGCCCACAAATGCGAGAAAAGTATCGCAAATGCGAACCTATCGCATTTCTGCTGCCTTCGTTAATGCGAACATTTTGTTCGCAAATGCAGAACTGGAGGATCGCAAACGCGACCCCTTTCTTCGCAAATGCGAAGAATCCTTCCCCCAGACCAACTTCGCAAATGCAGATGTATCTTCGCAAATGCGATACTCGCATTTGCGAGCCATACCTCGCAAATGTAAATTCTGCAGACCTGAAGCACACCAGCTATTTTTTCTAAGTTCAAAACACTCCGTAGCCTATCCGAAACTCACCCGAGCCCTCGGGGCTCCAAACCAAACATGCAGACAAGTCTTAAAACATCATACGAACTTGCTCACATGGACATATAGCCAAAATAACACCTAGAACTATAAATTTAGCACCAAATCAAATGAAATTCTCAAGAACACTTTGAATTTTCTATTTTCACAACCGGGCGTCCCATCACATCAAAACAACTCTGTTTCTCACCAAATTTCACAGACAAGTCATAAATGTTATATTGGACCTGTACCAAGCTCCGTAACCAAAATACGGACTGGTATCAGCAAGGCCAAACACTAAGCAATTCTTAAAGCCATTGAATTTTCAGACTTTTAATTTTGAACAGAAATTCATAACTCGAGCTAGGGACCTTTGAATTCGATTCCGGGCATACGCCCAGGTCTCATATTTCAATATGGACCCAGGGGGACCATCAAAACACGGTTCCGTATCCGTTTACTTAAAAGCTAACCAAAGTCAACTAAAATTAACTTTTAAGGCAAAATTTCCCAATCCAAACAGTAATGGATGCTCTCATTTGGAATATAAGGTCAGTCAATACTCAACAAGCATTTGAAATGATGATCAAATTGCATAGAAAGAATAACTATGAGTTCATTGGACTTATGGAACCCATGCAACAAGCTAGAACATTGGAAAGGTATAGAAATAGAATTAGTTTAGCACAGGCAATTGCTAATGTATCAAACAAGATTTGGGCTTTCATTGATGAAGTATATGAAGTAACAATAGTGTACAATTTGGTCCAGCAGTTAACTTTGAGATTGTTTCATACATAATCTCATTTTGAATTTGTTCTTGCATTGGTGTATGCTAAGTGTGATGTCATAGAAAGAATTGAACTTTGGGATTCACTGTATTATTTGGCACAAGATATGACAATTTCATGGTTAGTTGGAGGTGATTTAATGTCATTTGGGATGAGGAAGAAAAGTTTGGAGGTATCCCAGTAGATTTAAATGAAATAGATGATTTCAGCCATTGCATTAACACCTGCAACTTGATGGATTTGGGATTCAAGGGAAGTATATTCACATGGTGGAATGGAAGGGCAAAGGAAGATTGTATCTTTAAGAGGTTAGACAGGTGTGTAGCAAATACTGAGTTTCAGCAGGCTTTCCCAGACATAGAAGTCCAGCATCTACCTAAGATAGGATCAGATCATAGCCCTCTTCAAATCAAGTGTGATATAGAGACCCCTCCTGTGAAGAAACCATTTAAGTTCTTGAATTTCTGGGTGGATCATGCATCTTTCAAAGAAGTGGTGAGACAAAATTGGACAACTGATTTCAGTACAAGTCCTTATGTTATATTCAACCATAAATTGAAGAAGCTTAAGAAGGTATTATCAGGATGGAGCAAGAAAACATTTGGAGACATTTTTCAGAAGATAGCTAGTTTGGAGGAGGTTGTCCTTGTTCATGAAGCTGAATTTGAAGCAAATCCTACCAGGCTAAACAGATAAAGGTTGCAAAAAGCACAAGCTAAACTCATTAAATTTTAGCCTTGGAGGAAAATTTTTGGAAACAAAAAGCAGGAATGGCTTGGTTCAAAGATGGAGACAGGAACACTAAATTTTTTCATGCACAAGTTAGAGGTAGAAGGAAGAAGTTGCAGTTGTCCAGAATTCAAAATAGCCAAGGTGTGTGGATTGAAGAAGATGAAGACATAGCAAAGGAGGTAATCAAATTCTTTGAAGATCAGTTCACAGAAAATGCAGTCCCTACTTCCTTTGAAATCATTGAGCATGTGCCCTCTTTGATAAATATGGGACATAATTCAGAATTGATAAAGTAGCCATCTTTAGAAGAGGTTAAAACATCAGTTTTTGGTCTTAATGGGGATAGTGCAGGAAGACTAGATGGTTTCACAGGCAAATTCTATCAATCTTTCTAGGATATAATAGGAGGAGATCTGTTTGACATGGTAAGAGCTTTTTTCAATGGTCATGATTTGCCTAAGTGTGTTACTCATACTAATTTGGTTCTTCTACCAAAGAAGAAGGAGGTATGTACATTTTCTGATCTGAGACCAATTAGTTTGAGTAACTTGTCTAACAAGGTAATATCTAAAGTGATTCATGAGAGGTTGGTAGGGATGTTGCCAAGTCTAATATCTGAGGAGCAATCTGGTTTTATGAAGGGCAGGAGCATTGTAGAAAATATTTTACTCACTCAGGAAATAGTCACAGATATGAGACTAAGAACAAAGGCTGGTCCAAATGTGATTTGAAATTAGATATGACCAAGGCTTATGACAGACTTTCATGGATTTTTCTGACCAAAGTCTTGAGGAAAATGGGATTTTCAGAGAGATTCATATGCATGGTATTTGGATAGTGTCTAATAACTGGTATTCTGTGTTAATCAATGGTCAAGCACATGGCTTCTTCAAATCATCAAGATGGGTGAAGCAAGGGGATCCAGTATCCCCTACTCTATTCATTCTAGTTGCAGAGGCACTATCAAGAGGTCTTAATGCACTACACTTGAATTTGCACTTCTGTGGATATGGAATGCCTAAGTGGAGCCCCAAAATAAATCATCTTGCTTATGCAGATGATACTATTATTTTCTGTTCTTCTGATACAACATCTCTAAGGCTTATCATGGAGGTTCTTGCAGCATATGAGACTGCATCTGGACAGTTGGTGAATAAAGCTAAGTCTGCAGTTTATCTTCATCATTTAACAGACCTTGAAGTTGCAAATAAGGTAGAGAGAATCACAGGTATAAAGAGGCAAGATTTTCCTATTATATATCTGGGGTGTCCTATATTTTATTCAAGGAGGAAAATGGAGTATTACCGGCCAATGATTACAAAAATACTAGACAGGCTTCAATCATGGAAAGGCAAGTTGTTGTCTATAGGTGGAAGGGCAGTTCTTATTACACATGTGTTGCAGAACATGCCAATACACTTGATCTCAGCTGTTAATCCACCTAAGTATGTGATCAATTGATTACTTAAAATTTTTGCCCAGTTCTTTTGGATCAGCTCAGTCACAGGAAATAACATGCATTGGGCTTCATGGACTACCTTATGCATGCCACAGGAGGAAAGGGGGATTGGGTTTAGGTCCTTACATGATGTTGCCACAACTCTCTTTTGCAAACTTTGGTGGAATAAAAAAACAAAACCTAGTCTGTGGAGCGCATTCATGAGCCAAAAGTACTGTAAAAAACTGAATTCTTTGATAGTTCCATGGAGGGAAGACTCCCATGTATGGAGGAAGATGCTGGAGTGCAGGGAATTGATTGAGCATCAGATCATGTGGCATCCAAAAATGGGATCCTCATTGTTTTGGTTTGACAACTGGACTGGTTTGGGGGCACTATACTTTCTAGTTCCTCAAGATTTTGGAATTGATGAATCTGTGCATAATGTATATGAGGTAATGGAAAGGGGAAACTGGAATGCTAAGAAATTATTTGATGTACTACCCGAAGAATTTGCAGAACATATACTCCTGAACATTAAGCCACCTATAACAGATGGGATCTTTGATACACCTTTCTGGATGTTAGAACCTAGAGGCTTCTTTAGTGTTAGATCTGCTTGGGACTATTTGAGAAGGAGAGATGATCCAATGACATCATACATGATGATATGGGTAAAGGGATTTCCCTTCAAAATTTCATTTTTCATGTGGAAGGTGTGGAGGAATAAATTGCCTTTGGATGACGTTTTCAGAAGATTGGGGTACTTGATGGCATCCAAGTGCTGGTGTTGTGCAGAACCAAAAGAGGAGACAACACAACACCTGTTCTTCACTTCATATACAACAAACAAGGTGTGGAAATACTTCATGGGACATGTAGGCTTGGCTATAGAAGGAATCGCATTACATCAAGCCATTATTAGATATTGGACTACAACTGTAGTTTCAAGATTAAAGCCAATTATGCAGGCCCTACCATCTATAATTATATGGGAATTATGGAAGAGAAGAAATTGCTATAAGTATGGGGATGCAGTCACTATAAATAGAGTGGTATACCATATATCAACTACTCTACAATCACTCATCAAGGTAAGGAAGCTAGGAGTTCAGCAGGTACCTCACAGGTGGCCAAACATGTTGAAGATGATGGAGCAATTCACACAAACTCTTAAATATTCAAAAGTACTGTGGGAATTCCCAGAGCAAGGATGGGTGAAAGTTAATACAGATGGAACTTCTAGAGGTAATCCTGATAGGAGCTCTATTGGTTTTGTATTAACAAATGAGGAGGGAGATGTTCTGTATGCATGTGATAAGGAAATACAGGAGGGCTCAAATTCAGTAGCTGAAGCCAAAGCCATTTATGAGGCTTTGAAGTTCTGTGCGCAGCATGACTATGTCCTTATAGATTTACACACAGATTCAATGGTATTAAAGAAGGCAATAACTGGAGAATGGAAGCCACCTTGGGTTATAGGTTCATTGGTGGAGGAGATTGGGGATTTAATTAATACAGCTAATGTAAAGGTGTCACATACTTTCAGAGAAGGCAATAAGTTAGCTGATCACATTGCTAATTATGCATTAGACTTTGTACCTATGGAATGCTATGGATTTCAGGAGTTGGATGTTCTGGGGAGAAGACTGGTGAACTCAGACAAAATACAATGTCCATATATAAGAGTTTCACTTGCAAGGAGATGAACATGAGTGGAGTAATTGTATCAAATGAGGAGGAAAGGACAAGGAGCCATTCAGAGGATCATCATACTCAAATCCTTAGGGAAGAGAGTATGGTGATATATTTTACTAACTTGTGTTTCTTTTTTGCAGGTGTAGTTTCTAGGCACTACTGCCTAATGGAATTATTACTGGTGGTATTGGTGCATTGCACCCATTCCATTGTAAGGAAGTTAGAAGTAGGAAACCTAGAGGCAAATAGGAACATGTTACAGAAGGAAATCTCTATGAGCTACATAATATTGTGCTATTCTAACTTAGAGGTGCAAAACATCATACCAGTCACAAAGGTAGGAAAACAGCAGGCCAATCACAAGGGGGAAGACATATGGAGGTTGGAGTTCAAAAGGACAAGGCCCAGAAGAAATGGGCACTTGGGAACAGAACACAAGTGAAGTAATCACAAAACAAAGATGCTCATAAAACCTAAGAGAATTGAGCAGCTAGATCCAGAATCAGTAGGAGTTATAAGCAGCATAAAAAGAGTTGTTGTACTCAAGCTGGCAGTACATGGCAAAAGCAAAAGATTGGCAACAAAAGAAAGAAGATTGCCCAGAAAGTTTAAGAGAATTGGGCAAAATGAGAAAATGAGTAGAATAGCATGGAGAAGTAAAAATAGACAAGTGCAGTTAGGGGAATTAGGAGATAGGAGTATGGATCACTGGACTACAGGGAGTCAGGCAATAGATGTAATAGTAGGTAGAAGAAAAGGATCGAAGAAGTCATTGAGGAGGGCAAGGGAGATATCACAAGAATAGGAGCAGCAACGCATCAATCTAAAGGAGTTTTTTACTAACCTTGTGTTCTTTTTTGCAGGAAAAGTTAGTGTGATCATTGTCACACCTCCTTTTGGCGCTACCGCACCCCGCGAAGGGCGTGGTAGAGGGAGTTTTTCCAATTAAAGGACAATCGAAACGGGATTCGTTTATTAAGAGATTTAGAGTCGCCACTTGAGAGATTTATGATATCCCAAGTCACCGATTTGAATCCCGAATCGAGGAAAAGATTGACTCTATATTACATCCTGCGCACCAAAAATCCGGATAAGGAATTCTGTTAATCCGGGAGAAGGTGTTAGGCATTCCCGAGTTCCATGGTTCTAGCACGGTCGCTCAACTGTTATATTCGACTTAATTATCTGATTTTAAAACATTTGAACCTATGTGCCAATTTTAACTTTGAACCGCTTTTATTATTATTATTGTTTAAAAGACTTGCAACGTCGTAAAAATGGGTCTCGAACCACGTCACATCAATGCACCCGTGGTTATTGACACGTTTCAACTTCGTTGAGATTTGGATTTGGGTCACATAAATGTGCACCCGAGTTTAGGGAGATAATATTATTGAATACGCGCCTAAAGATACTAACGCGTTATTATTTTGGGGAAGGCCGTGAAATTTTGTTAAATGGCCCATCCCGAAGTCTAAGTAATTAATATAAATATTTAACGAGGGCCCCGTAATTTACGTATTTTGTTTAGCGAGGCTCAACCCGTTTTATTATTTTAAAATGCAAATNTGTAGTTTTACATACTATTATGAATAGCTAATTTGTTATCTAAGGTTTTGGTGAAACCCGTTGGGGTTGATTTGGTTGTTATATTAATATAGTTTTGAATTGGTTATTTATCTCTATTTGTTCAACTACGTTTTGATTGTGGTTAACTGAAAGGATCATCAATTAGTCGTTCCTATTTATTATGTATATTGTCACACCTCCTTTTGGCGCTACCGCACCCCGCGAAGGTCGTGATAGAGGGAGTTTTTCCAATTAAAGGACAATCGAAACGGGTTCGTTTATTAAGAGATTCAGAGTCGCCACTTGGGAGATTTATGGTGTCCCAAGTCACCGGTTTGAATCCCGAATCGAGGAAAATATTGATTCTATATTACAATCCGCGAACCAGAAATCCGAATAAGGAATTCTGTTAACCCGGGAGAAGGTGTTAGGCATTCCCGAGTTCCGTGGTTCTAGCACGGTCGCTCAACTGTTATATTTGGCTTAAATTATCTGATTTTAATACATGTTCAACCTATGTACATTTTTTACATTTTAACCGCTTTTATTATTATTTTAATGAGAATTACAACATCATGAAAACACATCAATTCCAACTTAATTGCAAACTTAAACTGTTTATGATTTTTTCTGAATTTAGAAAAGAAAACTGCTAAACTAAACAAGTATTAACCATACTAAATTTAAAACCAAGTGACTACAAATTAACAGTCCATCATTCTAATTAATACCATTCAGCCAGTCCAAATAAAATCCAGTTTTCAATTTTACTTACGTCTACAGGAGTAACAATATACTACTTAACCAAATCATAAATTATCTAATAACAAATCTTTAAAAAATTGACTTCAGTTTTCCATTTCATATGATCAACAGGATATTGTACATCAAAATATGCTTGGAATGTGTACATGGTATGTAGAATAGAAAAATGGGGTAAGCAATCAGCAACAGCAAACAACAAAAATACAGCAGCGGAAAGTCCAACACAGTAGCTTCAATACCTCAATCCAGAAATCCCAGCAACACGGAGAAAACCAGTAAAAATGGAGAAGAAAAATAATCCGAAAATCTCTCTTTATTTTCTCTTTCTAGATTTGAACTCTCTCTGGTGTTCTTTCACTCTCAATATTTTAGAAAATTTCGTTCTATCTTTTTACTCTCTCCAAACTGAATTCTGCCCCTGTATATCCAGTATATCCAGAGGGTATATCGAATGTATACCGTTCGCTCCGCCCCCTTCTTTTTTTCTTCTCCTCCTATTTTTCTCCTCTTTTTTGAACCCCCCTCTTCCTAAATTTTCTCTTCTATTTATAGCAAAATTTTCAAAATTTTTCAGATTTATTTTTTTTACTATTTTATTATTTTATTATTTTTTTAATTAAAAGAAATCCTACTTACAAATTGCTTTTATTTTTTTAGAAAAAGAAATCTCACCTTTATTTACTTTTGTTTTAAAATTCCAACTTTAATTACTTTTACCTTATTTAAAATCCCACTTTTTATTTTTTTAAAATAGAATCTCACTTTATTTAACTTTTCTTCAAAAAAGCAAATCACTTGCTTTTGCTTTTCTTTTAAAAATTATACTTTCATTTACTTTAAAATTTTTAAATTTTCAGATACCTTTATATTTATTTTTTAATTCCAACTTTATTTTACTTTTTATTTTTTTAAAATTTCCACAAAACTTTTTAATTTTCTACATTCTTTTACTTTTTTGAAAAAAAAAAAGAGAATTCCACCTACTTTCACTTTTATTTTTTTTTCAATACTTCTCTTTTCTTATTTTTTTTTAAATCACTCCCGAAATTTAAAAAAAATATATATATTTTCGGATATTTTTTTTATAAAATAATAATAATAATAATAAAAATAAATTATTAATAGTAATAATTCACCTTTTAAATTTCTTGTATTTTTACCCTATAATAAAAAGTATAATAAAGCTAAAATAATAGTAAGTTAAAACCCCCTAAAATATTTACATAAAAGAAGTGATAAAAAATATTGTCAAAAATTAGATGTTCACAGCTGCCCCTCTTTGCTTGAAAACATGAAGAGTTTTCGGGCAAAGATAAAGCAATGCGACTAATTTTTGATCATATAGTTATTCAAAAAAGGAAGAAAATAAAAAGGAAAGGCGCAACCGAGTCCTGATTTTAGACAGCCTACATATCCCGTGTTATAAGGGAATCAGGTCGCGTGTAGTTCAACATTTTTGGTAGCTGGGACTACCATGAAGTTGTGGTGTTACTGTTACTGTTGTTGCTATTGCGGCTACTGCTTGCCGACCTCCTTATTACACCGTGCTAAACAGAAAATAAGAAGCAAGACTATACTAGTCTATGAATTACAAAATTTTATCCAGATCTTCAGGCTTGCTCTTGTCGCCTTGTTGACTGCTTCCTCTAATGTTTCTTTCTTCTGACTTGACTTGTCGGCCTCTCTTGATTGCCGAACTTGGATTGTTTATTTCCTTCTTGTGGGCTTCGCATTACTTTTCTTCGAAGCTTGAACTGACCATCACTGCCTTCCTTTTGATTTCTGAATTTGAATTCACGCTGGGGTTTTTTGTTATGATCTTCCGTTTTCCCGGTGGGTTACTGACTTCTTGAATTAAAAAGGTATGACTTTCCGCTCTCCCGGCGGGCTCCTGACTTCAAGAACAACTTTGGAAAATAAAACGCCATTCCATTCTTCAGGGGGCCACCTGACTTTGACAACAATTTTTGGAAAATAAAACGCCATTCCGTTCTTCAGGCGGGTATCTGACTTCAACGATGATTTACAACTTCCACTTAAAAAAGATAACGCCTTTCCGTTCTTCAGGCGGGCACCTGACTTTGACAACGAATTTTTTTTTTTGGAAAATAAAACGTCATTCCGTTCTTCAGGCGGGCTCCTGACTTCAACAACAACTTTGAAAAATAAAATGCCATTCCGTTCTTTAGGGGGCACCTGACTTTGACAACAATTTTTTTGGAAAATAAAACGCCATTCCGTTCTTCAGGCGGGCACCTGACTTCAACGACAATTTTGGAAAATAAAACGCCGTTCCGTTCTTCAGGCGGGCACCTGACTTTGACAACAATATTTTGGAAAATAAAACGCCACTCCGTTCTTCAGGCGGGCTCCTGACTTCAACAACAATTTTGGAAAATAAAACGCCATTCCGTTCTTCAGGCGGGCTCCTGACTTCAACAACAATTTTGGAAAATAAAACGCCATTCCATTCTTCAGACGGGCTCCTGACTTCAACAATGATTTAAAACTTTGATTAAAACTTAAAGTAAAACGCCATTCCATTATTCAGGCGGGCACCTGACTTCAACAATGATTTAAAACTTCAATTAAAACTTAAAGTAAAACTCCATTCCGATCTTCATGCGGGCACCTGACTTCGACAATGATTTAAAACTTCAATTAAAACTTAAAGTAAAACGATATTCCGTTCTTCAGGCGGGCACCTGACTTCAACAATGATTTAAAACTTCAATTAAAACTTAAAGTAAAACGTTATTCCGTTCTTCAGGCGGGCACTTGACTTCAACAATGATTTAAAACTTTAATTAAAACTTAAAGTAAAATGTCATTCCGTTCTTCAGGCGGGCACCTGACTTCAATAATGATTTAAAACTTCAATTAAAACTTAAAGTAAAACGTCGTTCCGTTCTTCAGGCGGGCACCTGACTTCAACAATGATTTAAAAATTCAATTAAAACTTAAAGTAAAACACCATTCCGTTCTTCAGGAGGGCACCTGACTTTAACAATGATTTAAAACTTCAATTAAAACTTAAAGTAAAATGCCATTCCGTTCTTCAGGCGGGCACCTAACTTCAACAACAACCTAAAACTTCAATTAAAACTTAAAGTAAAATGCCATTCCGTTCTTCAGGCGGGCACCTGACCTCAATTATAATTTTAAAAATTCAAAATGCAGTTTAGAAGACAACTCTATTCCGTTCTTCAGGGGGCACCTGCCGTCATCAACTTACCTTATCTGCATCCTACTACTGTTGTCCTTTCTTTGCCTCCTGAACCATTTCATTCTACCTGAATTGCCTTTCTTCCAGAATTGTTTCCCTCAAAAACTCGTGTTGTCTTCCCTCGAAACTGCTGGGGATAACACTGTTGGGGAATTAACTACTTACCTGTTGGGGATAATACTGCTGGGGAATTTCCTTTTTCCCCTTTTTTTTTTCAAAACTATTTCTTTCAAATTTTCTCTCAACACTACTGGGGATAAAAATGCTATCAGCTGGGGATAACATTGTTGAGGATAGCGCTGCTGGGGGAATTTTATTCCTTCAAAATCGGTGCTTCATTCTTCTGGAAGCTGCTGGGGATGACACTGGCTTCTTGCTTTTCTGAACACAAGTTTCATCCCTTTTGTTATGTCCGCTGGGGATACAACTCCTTTTATTGAAACTTGTTGTTTTCTTTCTTTTAGCACCGCTGGGGATAATACCTGTTCAAAGACCACTTCCCTTAAAACAGGTGTCATTTTTCTTCTTCCCCAAGTGGATACCTGTCTTCCAGAAAATTTTCCAAATGAAAGGATAATTTTCTGCCCCAGTTTGATAATCTTCCTCGTGGCATGCCTTTCCGCAATCAATGCCATTTTCTTTTCCTGCTTCAAATCAAAGAACATTTGTTAGTTTAAAATGCGGTGGTTGGTTGTGATACTCCTGCTGGGGATGGTTCTCCTTTTCTCCTTCCCTGCTATGCATTTCATTGTTAAAACTTGCTGGGGATGTTATCATTTGTTGGGTATGATATTCCTGCTGGGGATAGTTTTTCCCTTTCTTGCTTCCCCGCCCTCCTTGACGACTCTTTGTTCACAAGCCTTTCACCGTTGTTTTCCACTGAAATCTTGACCACCCAAATTCCTATGACAGTGACCCTGCTTGAGGATCTTGCATGTTTTACTGATGAACCATTTTCTTTATTCATCCTCGTCACTGGAAATACCTTTTCTGCTGGGGATATCCCTTCTTCTTTTGTGGCATATCTAGGGAACGGTCATTTCCCCGACTTTTGATGGAGATATCCTCCTTGACAGTGATCCACCCCTTTGTCAGTTTCCTTTTGCTGGGGAATATCCTTCGGGACACTGGCCTTGCGCTTGTTCCCTCTTGACTTATACCACTTGGGTGTACCAATCAGATTCTGTCTTGCATAATTGGAAAGCTGATGGCAAATTTTGACCAAACAGACTCTAATGGGGAATTTTTTGATGAAAGGAGAAAGATAAAAGGAAACAAAAATAGAAAACAAAGAAAAAGATGATTCTCTAACAAGAGAAACTATAAAATAAAACCCTATCAAACGCGGATACCGAATCTAATGGTCATGACATGCACATATAGCCTATCCTCCATTGTTAATTTGCTTTTCAAGATCTTCATTTGGTGATTACCCATCTGATTCTCACCCTTATTTGACTTGTAGTGCCCTAAGGTTTTCACTATCAAGTCTCTCTCATTTTTACTTTTCTCTCATCTTTCATCGCCTTATGGTGCCTGTGAAGGTTTTCACCGATAAGACTCTCTCATTTGTATTACTTCTCAGCTGGGGTTTTAGGTGTTACTGCTAAGACTCTCTCATATTTCTTCTGCTGGAGATCAGAGTTTTTTCTGCTGGGAATCGGAGTGTTGTGTTCTGATGAAACTCTCTCATTTGCCTGACTTGGCCTCTTTTAAAGATCGGTCAANAACAGAATTGTTGAATTGCAAATCCATAGCAGAGAATAGGCTTCAATTTTCATTTCAGGTTCAACAGGTGAAACTACATCAGTGTGAATTCAAACGTGTACCTGGATTTCGAATATAACAAAAATGGAAGAGAAAGAAGTCAGCAGCAAGGAAGCAACAAGCAGTATTCCCAATCACAGCAATAAAACAGCGGAGATCGATAACAACCCAGAAAA
>MU749081.1:99893-114134 GCA_026770625.1 Nicotiana glauca | reverse complement strand
AGTATAAATGAAGCAATAATTATACCCTTAATTTAAATTATGGTATATAAATGGTAATTTGGTATGCTTAAATGTAATAAACACAAACCTTAAACATTGAGGGTGATAAGGTTTCATATATGGTATAGGTATGTAAAAATACTATACAACAATGGACATCTTTGGGCTAATTTTTTATTATACAAGGCTTAATAGCATTAATGTGATATCAATTTTGAGTGTAATGCTCAAATTTGATAATAGGCTATATGTCAAATCTTATGCCTTTCATTTTGTAGGATATCACGACATTGTATTTTACTTTTTAATTTTATATATAAATAAAAACTAGCCCTAGGCAATGCCTAGTGAATTGAAAAAAATAAAAAATTGAGGAAGGCTAAAATGAGGTGTTTAAAGCCTCGAAACATCAAATTTAGTTTTAAATCATAAGATGACCTATCGAGTCATCACAATAAATTTATGTACCCTAAGATATGAATTTAAAAAATAATTAAATTGGATTCTCTAGCTGAGTAATTAATTAAAATATTCAATTATTTTGTTTTAACATAAAAAATAATTTATTCTATATTGATTCCGATCTTAATATTAGTTTATCTCTTGTTTTAAATATTTAATCTTAATTATAATTTTATTCACTATAAATTTTATTTTCAAAGAGGAAAAAACTATATGACATTTCACTTTTAAATCGTTATGTTTGTAGAATCATTAGTGATATTGACTCTTGCCTACCATTTTTTTCTGTTTTTGATGCATTTATATTATTATATGTTTTCTTAATTGTCGTTTAATAATTGGGTAATTTTCAATATTACACAAAAAATTAATAAAAAATATTATCTGAGTAGGATAATATTTCAAATATAATATTAAAATATATTATCGTGGGGGTATTTTTTTCTCAATTTCAACTCTTTATGTAGTCCATTTAATATTACTTTTATTGTTTTGGTATTGGACCTTATGAAGTGGTAATATATTGCCAATGCGTAGAATTCTTATGAAATTGATTTTATTAAACCTTCCTACATTTTTTTAATAAGAATTTAATAGATAAAGTTTTATTAATTTCAAAATTTTAAATATTAAAAATTAGTATAGAATGTATTATTTTCACTGGGTCATTGTTGTTGTTGTATAGAAGGTATTGTAGTCCAAAAAATAGGTTATTGCAGTTTATGTCCTTTCCCAATGAGTTCTTCCATTCAATATTTTAGGGCTATTTTGGTATATTAATATTGTATTTATGATTTTATAATAATATAGGCTTTCCTTTTTCTAAATGGATTTGGACAATATTTTTGGAGTTTTAAGCATAATTTAGCTTAAAAGAGGGTGAATGGGAAATGGAGGAAAAATAAAATATTTAAGTTTCCCTCCTTGACAAAGGGACATTGTTCCATATTGGAAGAGGAAAAGGTTTTTGATGGGTATATATACAATTGTTCTTCGTCTAGCTCTTAAAGAGTTAAGAAGAAGGCAAGCCTCGCGCTGTCGTCGTCGTCGCTCGTTCGGCTCGGCTTCGGATTTGGTTAATCGATTGATTGATTAATTTTTTAGACCAAATTTATTTTTTAATAGTAAATATTAACGTCATATTATTAAATATCTAGTTTTTGTTAACGAAAAATTAATATTAAATCCAACAGAAAATTAAGTGTCTGTTTTTCGTTTTCTGTTTTCCGTTTTTGTAACGAAAAATTAAGTTTCCTCCACGTTATGAATTCCCAATTTATTGTTATGTAAATAGCCATTTATGTTATGGCCATTTTACGTAAACAATCCTTCTGAAGAGTTGCACCTCTTCAATTTGATCTTAACATATTGGCTATAAATAGCAGTCCATTCTCTCAGATTTTCCATACAAATTTCTGAATACTCCTCCTTTCTTCTGTATTGTTTTAACTACAAAGAAACCAATAGTAAGTGTGATTTGCTACCGATCTTTATGTTTGCTGAAACACTGGGGTTTGAAGTACCGCTACACCAGTGTGTAATTCGTTCTATTTTGGGAGGAAATAATCTATAACCTTAGGTACTATGAGGGGATTAAGTTCCTTAAGAAAACCCTGTGAATTCAGTGGGCTCAGATTAAATTCTTTTTCTTTTACATTTCTTTTTATATGTAATTTTATCTTCTCCAGAATTATTTAACAAATACAGTTTACTAACAAATATAATACATTCTCAAATTAAATTAGTAATAGGACACTATAATACATTTTTAAATTAAATTTGTGATAGAAATTTTTAAGAAGTATATCCTAAAAATAATAGGATTACATGACTAAAGATATTTACCTGTTCAATTTTATATGAATTAGACAGCCCGAAAGTAATTATAATAATATGATTCCTAAAGTTAATCATGTAAGATTCCTAACGTGTATATTATGTCCTAAAACCAATAGGATTATAAGTATAATATCTAAAATTCCGATTATGTTCTTTTTATTATGAGTTATTATGCTTAATATTATAAGGTTTGTAAAAACCCGACTGGTCGTTTTGAGCTCTAGCGCGTCGTTCGGCAGTTTGAGGCCACAAGCAGCTTTAACTCAGGTTTTATGACATGTACGCATGGTCGAAATAGAATTTCGATAAGTTCGACGTTGATTTGGAGAGAAAATTCTCATTTCGAAAGCTTTAAGTTGGAAGAATTGACTAAGATTGGATTTTTGAGTAAATGGCCTCGGAATCTAGATTTGAAGGTTCCAACAGGTACGTATGATGATTTTGGACTTGGACGTATGTCCGGATCGGGTTTTGGATGACCTGGGAGCGTTTCAGTGCCTATTATGGAAGTTAGCATTTTGGAAGAGTCTCGTAAGTTTGGGTTGAAGTACATTTCAGTGTTATCGATGTCCGTTTGGGATTTTGAGACTAGGAATAGCTCCGTATGGTGATTCTAGTATTGGGAACGCGATCGGAAGTGGATTTTGAGGTCCCGTAGGTCATTTTGGAGTCATTTGGCGTAAGCTAGAAATTTGAAGGTTTATTAGGAAGTTTGACCGGAAGTGGACTTTTGATATCAAGGTTGGATTTTGATTTCGAAAGTTGGAGTAGGTCCGTAATGTCGAATATGAATCATGTGCAAAATTTGAGGTCAATTGGACGTGATTTGATAGGTTTTGGCATCAAATGTTGATGATTGAAGTTCTAAATTTCATTAAGCTTGGATTGGAGGGCAATTCATGGTTTAAGCATTGTTTGATGTGACTTGAGGCCTTGAACATGTCTGCGTTATGTTTTGGGATTGGTTGGTATGATTGAACGGGGTCTCGGGGGCCTCGGGTGGATTCCGGATGGTTAACGAATTAATTTTTGGAATTTGAAGAAGAATCAAAATAGGTGCCTTCTGGTGTAACCGTACCTGCGAGGCTTGGGCCGTAGATGCAGAGCCGCAAAAGCGGCCATGGGGGACGCAGATGCGGTGTTGGGCTAGAAGTGAAGAGGCAGATGCGATCATATAGCCACAGAAGCGGGACCGCACCTGCGGTAGGTGAGGCGTAGAAGCCGAAAGGGCAGCCTGGGGAAGGATACGGTAAAGGTGCCGCACTTGCGGAACCGCAGAAATGGTCAAATGAACGCAGGTGCGGAAATGCTGGAGGTAGTAAGGTTCTTTAAATCAGGGGTTTGGTTCATTTCATTCCCATTTCTTCCATGGGAACTGATTTTGGAGAAACTTTGAGGTGCCATTTTCACCACCAAGCATGAGGTAAGTGGTTTATACTAGTTTTGAGTTAAATACATGATTGTATATGGATTTGAACATGGAAATTAGTGAAAAATTTAGGATTTTGAGGAAAACCTAGAAAATTGATATTTTTGGATTTTGACTACGATTTTTGACATGAAATTGAGAGTAAATTACATATTTGAGTTCGTGAGGTTATGGTTAGTCTTTATCTTCGAAAAATTTCGGAATCCGGGCACGTGGTCCCGAGGGCGATTTTGTCAACTTTTTGTTCGGGGTTAGAAATTGTTATAAATTGGATTATTACGAGTAATTGAACATATATTAATGAATTTGCATAATTATTGTCTAATTTTGGAGTGTTGTGCGTCGGTTTGAGTCTTCGGAAGGGCGTGAAATGCTGTTATGAAAGTTCGAAGCGAGGTGAGTCTCCTTTCTAACCTTGTAAAAGGGAATTAACCCATAGATGATTTAATCAAATATGTGCTCCTATTTGTAGGGGGAGGGCTACGTATGCACGAGGTGACGAGAATCCGTACGTAGCTACTAGCTATGCCTATGTCCGGGTAGTTTACATCATGCCTTGATTGATATTGTTGTTAATTTATGTTATTGTTTGATTTAAGAAGAAACAAGACTAAGGTTGCGTAATAATTGGGTTGAAAGAAATTTAAATTGAAGAAGTTGAGATTTTTAAGATTTTTCATTAAACCTCGTATTTTCATAAAGAAATGCTAAATACCTAAATAATCTAAGGAAACTATAATTGACCCCATCGTATGAATAATTCGCGAGTGGGGGAGTTCCTTAAATTATATTTTACCGCATCACACGTATGATTTGCGAACGGGGTACTACCTTTTACTACTTTCATGGGAGCGGGCCGATCGCCTCTGCAGGTTAATAGATGTATCTATGGTTCGCGCCATTCGGCCCTCTGGCAGTGCACAATTTAATTTTATGTAAGATCGGGCCATACGCCTGGGCATTTCCTATATATATACACACACCTATGTATTATACTCATGGAGTCATGCGTAACACTTGACCAGAAGCCGGTGTATGTGAGGGATTTTTCCCTGAATTGAATCCTACTAATTTCCTTGACGAAAACCATTATAATTGTATATATGTGCTCCGGTTATGGAGGGAACTTGCTAGCTGAAAACATGAGTAAAATTATGAAGAAGGGGAATGGTATTATGTGTTTTATACATATTTATATCATATATATTATCCCTATTTCATACTTATTCACTTCTTTACTGTAATGATATTATTGGACCATTAGTAAGTGTCGAAGTCGACCTCTCGTCTCTACTTCTTCGAGATTAGATGGTATACTTACTGAGTACATGTTGTTTTTATACTCATGCTACACTTGATGTGCATTTTTGTTGCACCAGCACATATACCTCTAGCGGCCTAATGGGCGTAGCCGCATGGATGATACGGATACTTAGGTGAGCTGTATTCCTCGAGGAGACCCATAGCCAGCATAGTCTCTTTTAGTGTATTGTATTTACTTTCTGTCCAAACATGTATTCGAGACAATTATTGTACTTCATTTGATTTCCTAGTGATTGCTCATGCACTTGTGACACCGGGTTCTGGAATGATTATGGGATAATTTAATATTAAGTTTGATAAAGACATTATTATTTATTCAGTGAAATTGATTACTTATTGTTTAATGTATAATAGAAACAGTTTCAAAAAATATTAAAACAAGAAATTTCTAGTTATTTGGTGTTGGCTTGCCTGACAGTGGTGTCCAGCGCCATCACGACCTTTAATGGATTTTGGGTCGTGACAACATGGTATCAGAGCACTAGGTTTCCTCAGGTCTCATGAGTCATGATCAAGTCTAGTGGAGTCTCACGGATCGGTATGGAAACGTCTGTACTTATCTTCGAGAGGCTACAAGGCTGTTAGAAGCACTTCCCTTCTTGATTCCTCATTGAGCAATTTGATTCCCTTTGAGGCTTATGCCTTAATTTCCTTTCCATTCAATCTTATGCGACGCAAAGCGCTGGTCATGAATTGGCGAGTGAGTAATTATAATGGTACTACGAATGTGGTGTGGGATGTTTCTCCCTGCGTGGTTGTTTGAGCTTTTGTCGTCACCTTGTGGAAGGATATTCTGTCGTCTCAGCTTAGTAGCTGTACTTTTGAGAGTTTCGAGGTTGTGCACATGTTGCTATGATGCTTATGAACGGTTATCGCGCAGTATTGATGAGAGGGTGGGATGCTTGCCTATGTGTCGGAGAAGTGAATGACTTGAGAGGAGGTTTACTAAGTGTATGATTTAGATATCCAATATCTTATTTTCGGCGGAGGAAAGGCAAACGAACTATGAATGATCAGGCTTGGGTTTATAGGGTAATGAGACTAGGTGTTTTCAAGTGTGGTGGAATTTTCGTCTATGGCGTGGTGTCGTCGTCCTCGGTTGAAATATTAAGTTCGCCGGTGTTATGATCTTCTATAATTTGCCTTTGGAGCAGGATATTGTGAGTATTATTAAAGAAATGGCTGTCAGAGATCGCGGTGTGCGGTGGTTCAGGATTGAATCAGTGTTATTAATGTTGACGGCTCGGGAAAGATGATCTTTGGAAAGGTTTAAAGTAGTAGCAACTATTGGTTCAAGTGGTACAGAGTTAGATATTGATTTAAGTCAACAACTGGGCGGCAAAGGATGAGGAAGGACATGCGGGAAGTGTCTTGTGGTGATAAAACTCTTGGAAGGCCAAGTGTAGGGGGACAGGAGTTGAGTAGTTTCTTAAAGGAGTGAGTTTGACTAAAGTGAGAGAGTGGCAGAGTAGTATATGGGTGTAGTGGCAAGATAACTACTCGCCTTAAGGAAGTTTGGAATGATCTGGGAATGATAGTGCACAGTGATTGGGTCTATGGCTTAATTTGAATTATTGGCTATTATACGGCGAGAGATTGGGTGCAGCAGAAAAGGGAGTTGCTTGGTGCGAGAAGGATTTAATATAACTTTGAATTGGAAGATATTGTTGCACATTTAGTTGATGTCCATAAGAAATGAACGGACTAGTACAGTTGGTGAAAGAGTACGGGCTCAGAATGGGATACTGATGTCGTAGTGATTGTACCCGTGCAGTGACATTGGAAAATGTCGGCGCGTAATTTACAATGGTGGGTTATCTCCTGTGAGCAGGTTAGCAGTCACGTGGTATTGACGAAGCTTAGGCGAAGAATTCTACCGCCAATACGGTAAGAGGCCGAATAGGTGAATGAGGTCAGTGATTAAGAGTGTTCATGAAAGGTCAGATAGAAGGATTTAAAGGAATTTAGCAAGTTTATGGTGCAAGATCATGTCAATGATGAAGAAAGAAACATTATGGGTTCCAGAGTTGTGTAATGGTGGCTTCAAGCTAAGTGAGAGAGTCCCACCGCCTATGATTGGGTTGCATGATTATCTTCTTGTGAGGTTTCAAGTTATCGGCGTATTGGTAAGTTATTTCGGCTAAGGGAAAAGAACATAAGTGGTAATTTGAGTAAAGGAATTGATAAATGCGTGATATAGTTGGCCTTATTGACTCATGATCAGGCTTTGGGAAGCGATTCAGTCAGGTGCTTCATTAAGATAGGTGTTCATGTGCCAGCTGAGCCTCGGAGTTGATTATATTCGGGACCAAGCTAGAGTGGGTGACTCTCAACAACAGTCCTAGTGAATTCAAATGA
This sequence comes from Nicotiana glauca, assembly GCA_026770625.1. Lineage (NCBI taxonomy): Eukaryota > Viridiplantae > Streptophyta > Magnoliopsida > Solanales > Solanaceae > Nicotiana > Nicotiana glauca. Next base: position 106,723 of record MU749081.1, on the reverse strand, counting down.
TTCAAAATGCGGTGCGAAAGGGTGCAAGCCCGCAGTAAGGTTAAGAATCGATCTTTTGTAGTAGATTATGATAAGAGGTTCGAAATGTTTTATGATGTTTTCGATTCTCAATGTAGCATTTGGGAGGAAAAAGGGAGAAAAAGACTTGGATTCTAGGGGAATTATCAGGACGGGTGTATCAGTTTAAGATGCGAATGTGCGTGCAAGGAGGGTATGAAACGGTTCGTAGGTTTGGAGAAAATGTGGTATCATGGAATATCACGACCCTAGTTCTCCCTCCGTGAACTATCGTGATGGTACCTACTCTCTACGACTAGGTAAGCCTAGCAAATTGTGAAAAAAAAGAACAACATATAAAACAAATAAAAACTTGCAGAATAAAACAAAGTGAAGGTTTAAAGATGCCGCTCGGCATATACAATAAAAATTCTCAAATTGAAACTACATTTCCCAAAACCCGGAATCTCATGAAATCACAAGCTGTGGAATAACTACAATGTTCTAACTCCAGAGTGTCTCAACAAAAGTAAATACAGAAGGGCTAATACTATGAGAGAGAATGGAAAGGGACTCCCTGTTCTACGGATGCGGCAGACATACTTCGAAGTCTCTGATGGATCACCCCGCCTCAAGAATAGTAGGGCTGAGTCGAAGTACCTGGATCAGCACATGAAAAACATGCACAAAAAGGGCATGAGTACACCATAGAGGTACTCAATAAGTGCCAAGCTTAACCTCATTCGAGTAGTGACGAGGAAGGTCAGGGCCCTACTGATTTTAGCTGAAAAATGAGATAAAATAGCATAGAATACGAAAATATAATTAAATGCTAACAGGGTGAAATAACATAGGGCAATAAGAATAACAACAACTATTACAGAGACAGAAGTAATCACGGAAATAATACAGCTCACATAGAGATAACAACCGGTGGATCTCCCAGGATACTGTCCTGTACTCCCAAATATCAATATCCAATGGATATCCCAAGATACCATCCCGTAGTCCAACTCATAGTGCGCGAGGATCTACCGAAATTCGGATCAGTAGTTCCAAATTTAAATACCCAGTACTGGGGGAATCTATCTGGTGCAGTCCCGTAGTTCCAAAATAAAAGTACAGGGGGAGCTCTCGGAATACCAATCTGTAGTCCCAAAGTAAATAGGCAGGGGGGATCTCCCGAGATACCGTCCCATAGTCCCAAAGTAACACACAGCAGCAACACGAAGAATTCTCAATCAAATTCCAATTTCATACCAAGGTAAAACAAGTATTTCTAACCTAGCACGTTGCACATAATCCAAATAAGGTAGATGGAGCAAGTAAAGCAATTAAGTCAATTAAACATGCTTCCGTAAGCTAACAACTGGCTTAAATTACAAGCAGTATAAACAGGAAAATAAATCACAATTATAGTTACTTAATGAAAATGGATTTTCAAAAATTAGCACAAGTACGCACTCGTCACCTCACGTACAATGCATTTCAAATATCAAAAATACCAAATTCTAAGGGGAGTTCCCCCCCCCCCCCCCAAGGTTAGGCAAGCCACTTACCTCGAACCAGCTCAATCAAGTCTATACCATGTTCTTGCCATGAGTATCCGACTCCAAAAGGCACATATCTATTCAAACTAATTGCATAATGTAAATAACACTTCGACTAACTAATTCAACTAATTAATTCTGAGCTAATAATAGAAATTATGAAAAATGACCAAAACGCACCCCGGGTCCACATCTCGGAATCGAGTAAAATTTATAAATTCAGAATCCTTATACTCTTACGAGTTAATTTATACCAAAATTATTCTAACCCGACTTCAAAATTTAGATCAAAACCCCAAAATTAGGCCTAAGAACTTTTCTCCACTTTTCCTCAATTTTTCATCACAAATCCTATATTAAATGACAAACTAAGATTAGATTATACGAATACAACTAGGAAGTGATTAGGAATCGTTACCCACTGATTTCCTCTTCAAAGTCCTTCCAAAATCGAAATCCCTAAGTTCTACCAAAAAATCACCCAATTTCCCCATGAAAACCCTTGATTTTGAGTTGAAATCATGTAAAAAGATGGATTTGATTGAAAGAAATGAGTTAAAATGACTTACTAATGATTTGGAAGAGTGAGTGCCTTTGAAAAATTGCCCAAGAGAGTTTAGATTTTGAGAAAGTTGTAAAATGCTTGAAACCCCGTTCGAAATTCATTTAACAGGTCTCTGATGACGCAATTGCGACCAGGGTTCGCAATTGCGAAACCCTTTGGGACCTGCTGTCTTTGCATTTGCGAAGAATAAGTCACATTTGCGATAAAAATGTTGCATTTGTGATCAAGGCCTGCCCAGGCCATCTTCGCAAATTCGAGCTCGCATTTGCGATCCAGGCTTCGCAATTGCGAAACCTGCAGACCTGCAACATACCGACAATTTTTCCAAGTCCAATTTCACTTTGTGGCCTATACAAAACTCACCCTAGCTCTCGGGGCTCCAAACGAAACATGCACACTAAGCTTAAAACATCATACAGACTTGCTCGCACGATCAAATCGCCAAAATTAACACCTTGAACTACGAATTTAGCATCAAAATCAAAGAAAAATCCCAAGAACTCTTAAGTTTCAAATTTCACAACCGAGGGTCCGATTCACGTCATATGAAGTCCGTTTCTTACCAAATTTTACAGGCATAACTTAAATAACATATAAAACCTGTACCGGGCTCCAAAACAAAAAATACGGACCTGATACCATTAAATTCAAACACATTTAAGTTTCCAAAAACTCTTAAAATTTCAGTTAAATAATTTTCTTCAAAAATTCATTTCTCGGGTTTGGGACCTCGGAATCAAATTTCAGGCATAAGTCCAAGTCCCATATTTTTTACGGACCCTTTGGGGCTGTTAAATCATAGGTCCGAGTCTATATTCCCAAAATGTTGGCCGAAGTCAACTTAAATTTAATTTTAAAGGCCAAATTAGCATTTTTTTCAAATTTTTGCATAAAAGCATTCTGGATACACGCCCGGACCATGCATGCAAATCAAGGTGAGATAAAAGGAGGCTTTTTGGGCCTTGGAACACACACTTAACTTGTAAATCAAGTGATGACCTTTGGGGTCATCATATGGAATGGAGTCACTCAAGGTGAGTGTGATTTTAGGTTGGTGATGTAAGGAATAGAGCTATCATTATCTCTAAATCAAGTTAATGATGAATTAGAAAAAATTAGATTGGTTGGCCATTGTTTAATTGGCAAAGTGGTGGCGATAAGTGCGAGGCGTGACGGCCTCCGTAATTGATTATAGGAGGTATTCAAGTATTATGGCATGTCCTGTGTAGGCGGACCCCGAAAGGGTTATGGTGGTTTAGACCACTACTTAAGGAACTGAATGTTCTATGATTATAAGAAGTTACTCGCGTGTTGCTATGGTTCTCTTGGAATGAGTTAAGTAAGAAGATTCTATGTAATGAGGTGTTTACCCTAATAGTAGTTCCGGAGTTATGACAAAATTCTTATACTGTCGCATATTGGCATGTTAGGTGCAGTGAGTGGTATGGAAATTAAAAATAAGGAACCGAGGTTGTAGTTCGGTGTTGGCAAGGATGTCATGAGTTCGGATGAGCAGGGAAAGAATTTGAATGTTTAGAGTAAGCTGGGATTGTTTCCAGCATCACCTAAGATCGGTATTTTGTGAAGAGGCTTTGCAATCTGGTTATGGATTCGCAATTTGCTTTACAACATTAGTGCGACTGGTGGTATGGATGTACATGCTTGTTATCTGGCGCGGAAGGTAGTAGGAGCATGTCTCACGAGGAAATTGTATAAATGTGACATGTAATCACCTGGTTGATTTGAAATTTGAACCAAGTATGGAGATTGTGGTAATGTCGCTAATTTAAGAATTATGCCTGAAGGGCACTCGGTTTATTGGGTTGTGGGCTGTGGAGGTTTACTCCGGTTATGATGGTTGTTCTTGTGAGTTATAGGAAAAAAGGGGTATTTATGGACCCTTGGAAGGTTATTTGTCTAGTGCGGTGTGATCAGAATTGGCTTGAAGTCTGTGGATGGATTCAAACATGAAGGTGGGCTCTATATCAGGCTGGATGTGTCCATTTCAGCAAAGCGCTCATTATGAATAAGTATTCGGACATTGGATGTTATTACGTCATCAGCTATTTCATGTAATGCCATATTGGGCCGTGTGAGTTGTGAAACGGCTAGATAAATTTTTTATGTGTTGAGATTCCGCGCAGCGATGGTGTTATGTGAGCAGGATGGCTCTTGTAATTCAAATTATATATCGCACCTCAGTTATGCTTGCATTTTGTAGCTTATGGCGCTATCTGTCTCCCCAAGGATGGTATTATGCACTTAGCGTGCTTGTGACCGATATTCGATATTTAGTAGTAATGAGCAATTTAGCTCGGTGTGTATCTCCTTATGTGAGTTCTATGTGTGGATCGGGTTACACGCCGCAACAGTATGATGATGAGTACAGTTTTCTATATTCTAATTTTTGTGTGTTTTGTTTCATATTTTTTTAGGATAGTTCCTATTAGTTGCGTGAGTTGAGTAGTCCCTTCTAGAGCTCGTTTTCGTTATGTATCACGTTCAAGTTGTAGCGTATTGGCACATTGTGGCAGCATGTGAGACTTTTGGTGATGTTTAGGGTGGCTTATTGCCTGAGCAGTTCGTACGGGGTGAGACAAGATTATTGGATCTATGATCAGTGCGATCGGATTATATGAAGTATACCAAAGAACAAATACCATTATTTGGTTGAGAATGAGGTGATGGTTCTTGTCAGGAGTAGAGACTCAATGACTTGTTGACTCAGTAGATGATTATGAATTTCTACACGTCCCTTCCGTCGTGGTGGTATTGTCAGAGTTGGAACAAGACTTATACATGTCATGAGGTGCATTGTGAGCTTCAAATTCGAGGAATGTCGGTTGTTATGATCAGAAAATGTTATTATTGTCCTATGAATGATGTGGCGCATGGTGAGAATTCAACAAAGGTGTGTAATTGTGTTTTGGTATATTGTGTAGTGATTGATCGGTGTTCATATATTGGAAGCAGGCCTGGCAGAGAATTTTGGATGTTAAAACTAGGCTCCAAGGCTGATTTTCCTAAATAAAGAGGATATCTTTCAGATTTGATCGAGCTAATATGCTCAACTGAGTTGTGGTATCACGAGTAGGTGCACGAGGTATTAAACAGTGATTTCGGACAACTCCGGTGCAAGTCTCAACACGTTCGAGGACGAACGTTTGTTTAAGTGGAAGAGAATGTAACGACTCGACCAGTCATTTTTAGGTCTAGTGCATTGTTCGGTAGTTTGAGGCCATGAACAGCTTCACCTCGGGTTTTATGACTTGTATGCATGGTCGGAATAGAATCCCGGGAAGTTTAGAGTTGATTTGGAGAGAAAATTCTCATTTCAAAAGCTTTAAGTTGGAAGAATTGACTAAGATTGGATTTTTGAGTAAATAGCCTCAGAATCAGGATTAGAAGGTTTTAGGAGGTTTGTGTGATGATTTTGTACTTGGAAGTATGTCCGGATCGGGCTTTGGATGACCCGGGAGTGTTTCGGTGCCTATTGTGTAAGTTAGCATTTTGGAACAGTCTCATAAGTTTAGGTTGAAGTGCATTTTGTGTTGTCGATGTCCGTTTAGGATTCCGCGACTGGGAAGAGCTCCGTATGATGCTTCTGGTATTGGAGCATGATCGGAAGTAAATTTGGAGGTCTGTAGGTCATTTTGGACCATGGGGGACGCAGATGCGGTGTTGGCCTAGAAGTGAAGAGACCGCATATGCTGTCATATAGTCGCAGAAGCGGGACCGCACCTACGGTAGGTGAGGCGCAGAAGCAGAAGGGGCAGCCAAGGGAAGAGCCGCAGATGCGGTAGAGGTGCCGCACCTGCAAAAGTGTAGAAGTGGTCAAGTGACCGTAGGTGCGGAAATGCTAGAGGCAGTAAGGTTCTTTAAATCAGGGGTTTGGTTCATTTCAACTCCATTTCTTCCATGGAAACCGATTTTGGAGTAACTTTGAGGTGCCATTTTCACCACCAAGCATGAGGTAACGGGTTTATACTAGTTTTGAGTTAAATACATAATTATATATGGATTTGAACATGGAAATTAGTGGAAAATTTGGGATTTTGAGGAAAACCTAGAAAATGAATATTTTTGGATTTTGACCGCATTTTTGGACATGAAATTGAGAGTCAATTATATATTTAAGTTCGTGAGGTTATGGGAAAACTTTATCTTCGAAAATTTTTAAAATTCGGGCACGTGGGTTCGAGGGCGATTTTGTTAACCTTTCGATCAGGGTTAGAAATTGTTATAAATTGGATTGTTACGAGTAACTGAACATATATTAATGGATTTGCATAATTATTGGCTAGGTTTGGAGTGTTGTGCATCGGTTTGATTCTTCGGAAGGGCGTGGAATGCCGGTTATGGAAGTTCGGAGTGAGGTGAATCTCCTTTCTAACCTTGTAAGAGGGAATTAACCCATAGGTGATTTAATCAAATATGTGATCCTATTTGTGGGGGAGAGGGAGGGGGAGTGTCACGACCCAATCTCCATACCCGGTCGTGATGGCGCCTCTCGTGAAGATAAGGCCAGCCAACTAACCCAATTCGTTTCTTTAACACTTACTAAACATAAATAGATGGAAAAAAGCAACTTAAAGAACATTAATTATCAACATTATAGCCTAACTCAGCCCGACCGGGGTGTCACAAGTCACGAGCATCTAGGAGGGTCTTTATTACAATTTCAAAGTCTATAATACATAAAATAAAAATCTGGAAAA
>MU749081.1:57617-83970 GCA_026770625.1 Nicotiana glauca | reverse complement strand
CTGTGAGGGTCGGGGTGGGATTGTGGAGGTGGGTTGGTAGGGATGGGGAATAGGGTGGGGAAGATTGAAAAAGGGTTTTGGAAATATTTTCCCTTCTCTTGATTAGGAAAATATTTTCCTTTAATTGGAGGAAATTGGGTTGATGAGGAAAATATTTTCCAAAGTATTTAAGACAACCAAACACGAAAAAATTAAAAAATATTTTCCTTCATAGCAAACACACCCTAAATCAAGAGAAAAATATCTTCTTCTTTTTTTCTTTTTCTGTTTTACCTTTATCATTTACCACTCATTCCTCAAACCATTTTTCAAGACTTTTGAATCTGCTATCATTATTATGGCTAAAATTATAAAATACTTACTTTATTTATTTTTCTTATAGGGTGTGCAAAGTCAAAAGTGAATAACTAAAAATGGGGGATATAATTAGGACAATTTCAATTTTATTCGTCATAAGATTCTGGACTTCTTTTAATCTTTGCCGAAATCATTGGAAGGGAGGACTTCAATTGGACAACAATAAATAATTGTTGTCTGTATGTAATTTAGAAAAAAAAAAAGAAAAGGTTCCATCGATATTAGGAATAGACAAGCGACAAAATTAAAATTAAATTTCAAAGAATCAAATATTAATTATACCAATCATTAGTACAAGATATATAGAATATCTTTTGAAGGATTAAAACCTGAAGAATTTACTCCCTACACAATTCTCCGCCGTATATTTGTTTGACCAAAAGGTGTAAACCTTCGGTTAAACTATTAAATCTTGTGCAATAAAGAGTTAAACCTAGTTAATAATAATATCTCTAGATGTAGAACTAGTTGGTATGAAAAATGTGGGATGATGTTGGTGAAGATCTAAAAGCAACGTGCATTTAATATTTCAAAAGATTTGAGCAATGATAGAGAAACAACAAGCAATAAGTCGCAGTAAGTGGTATTTACGCAAATAAGGAGAATATTTCACTCAATGTTGAATTAGGTAGATGATTCTTCTCTCTGACAGTGATGAATGACATATAATCTTAGAATATTGGAACTATTCTCGGATCTGATGGAAAAGTATGAGACAATAAATGATGTAATCTTAGTAAAATGGTAGAAGTTGTATTTTTTCTAGAGAGAGAGTCTTCTTCTCAAAAAGTGTTCTTATAAAATAAATGTTACATGCCCTATCCCCTTATCTCCTTTTCTATTTATATGAGACATATCTCTAATCAGCCCTAATAGTATAATGACAGAGAATATTTAATGGAATATTCTCTTTCATATCTTATTACAAAAAAATAGTCGTTTAGTACTCTGTCCTTGGTGCTCGACCTCGACCATTGTTAATTGACCGGCTACGAGTTTTACTATTTACTTGTCGACCTCAGCTGCATCATTTTTCTTAATTTCTCATTAGACTAAATTCCCTTAGGGCAAATTTTGAGCCGTACAGTTAGTCCCTTCGCTTATTGAGGCTGACTCTAGATGACCTCGATGAGCGAACTCTGTCAGTTGTGATTGGGAAATTTAGGCGAGAAGGTCAAGTAGTAGCGTTTCAGACGTGGAATCAACGCGGGACATTGTGAGCCACAACCTAGGGATACATTGATTCAAAATTACGTCATGACATCATGCGTCATAATTGCTCATTTTCCCGATATATTGTGTTGTTTCCCATGCCTCTGTCGCTTTGATACCTATGCTGGGAATTGACGATCTGCTTTCTCGATATTGGTAGGACACCTGTGGAATTGCGGGTACTGTGCTTCGATACGGGCCGTCGTCTTCGAGGCTGGATGATGTTCCTTCGTTCGTCGATGGGAGAGATAAGGGTGTTGCTGAGGACAGCTATGAAACATGCTCCAATCTTGACGCCAATGAGGTGCGGATGTTGAGCGAGGGGTTTACTCGAGTTGAAGTAAGGTTGGAAGGGTCCACTCGTACCATTTTGGTCCCTATGGACCGGGACCTGTAAGTGAACACGGAGGAAGTGGTCCCTTCCTTGGTCCTCTTTGCTCTGATGTAGAGGGCAAAACTCTCGAGAAACTAGACGATGCTGCCCTATCGACGGGTATAGCCAGCCGCCCTTAGGGCAATTTTTTTTACCTTTTCAATTTTCGTGCCTTGCACTTTATTTTTTGATTGATATTGGTTTTCTTCCTCTCTCTCTATTTCTTTTTTCTTTTTAGACCATTATTTTGGAGATCGAGAGTGCTCGCCCAGAGGAGAGGAGCAAAACCATTTTTTGGAAGATGGAGCGAAAGTATCGAGAATACCACAACAAGCACCGCAAGATCTGCAAGTGGTTTGGCTAGAGTGGAAACTTTCAGGCTATCCAAACCGAGCTTAAATAGAAAGATGATGATTTAATTAGAGTCATCGACAAGTGCAACGTCCTTGAATGGGAGCTGAGAGAGAAATAAGAAGAGCTCGAGGTAAGAAAAGGGGTCAAGACCCAATGTGTCGATCTCTAGGCCCAAGTAATCTCGCTACGGGCCGAGCTCGAATGGAGTCTAGTCAAGGCGAATACTCTGTGTGGTGAGCTCGCAGAGAAGACAACGGACTTAGACAAGTCGGAGTCGGATCGGTCGGCGACTTTGAGGAAGGTGGAGGCTTTAGAGGCCGTAATCCGCATTCTTCGTTCAGAGCGAGCAAGTGATTTGGAGATGGCGAAGCTCAGAGAAGAGAGGCTTGATGAGAGGATAGAGGAGCTAGAGGGAATGGTTTCGAGCCTTGGTGACAAAGTTGTCGCTCTCGAGGCTGAGAAAGCACAATTATTATCTCAGCCATCCTCTTCTCGCACTTATGCTTTTCCTAATATTCCGCGGGACTGATATGAGAAGTGGATTCACGCCGTGGCCCAACTGGATATACTTAGAGATTTGATGACATCAGGGAAAGTTTCTAAGGACGATTTAGAGGATGCTCGTACTAAGGCTCGCACAGCTCGGGTTGCTTGTGGCTATGACCCCGCTACACCAGAGTCTAGTGATGACGAAGAGGATGAAGGTGTGGATCGGATGGAGCAGGATGCCTAGTATAAGGATGAATATTCTGATAGAAATGGTAGAGAGATAGGTGGAGATGGTGCCGCTGGGTTAGGCGACGGGTATTTATTTATTTTTTTTTATTTTTTTGCTTGTAAACTTTGTACACATTTTGTGGGCTTCTATTCTAACCTTTGTAGATAACATATTTTGAGTATGAAATGCCATTTTCGTTGCTCGTACCTGACTCTTTTCTTTCTTTTATTTTGTTTCTTGGTCGCCTTAATCGTAAAAAACTTAGTTTATTTATGTTGAATGAGGTCGAAATAGAACTCAGTTTGATCATGGACGAGATCCAGTGGGTGTTAATTCGAACAATATCGAATGTAACCTGTGCTTAGTTAATTATGGCCGAGGGCCGAATGTAACTTTTTCTTAGTTAATTCGAGCAAGGTCGAATGTAACTTAGTAAATTCGAGCGAGGTCGAATGTGACTTTTGTTTAATAATGGTCAGAGGTCGTATGGGTGTTAATTCGAACAAGGTCGAAGTAACCCATACTTAAGTTAATTCGAGCGAGGTCGAATATAACTTAGTTAATTTGAGCGATGTCGGATGTAACTTATTTAATTCGAGCAAGGACGGATGTAACTTAGTTAATCGAGCGAGGTCGAATGTAACTTTTGTTTGAGTTAATTTTGAGTGAGGCCGAATGTAACTTTTGTTTAATAATGGTCGAGGGCCGTATGAGTGTTAATTCGAACGAGGTCGAATGTAACCCGTACTTAAGATAATTCGAGTGTGGTCGAATCTAAATTAGTTAATTTGAATGAGGTTGAATGTAACTTCTGTTTAGTTATGGCCATGGGTCGAGTGTGTGTTAATTCGAATAAGGTCAAATGTAGCCCATAGTTAATTAGAGCGAGGTCGAATATAACTTAGTTAATTCGAACAAGGTCGAATGTAACTTCTGTTTAGTTATAGCAAGGGGCCGAGTGGGTGTTAATTCGGACGAGGTCGAATATAACTTAGTTAATTCAAACGAGGTCGAATGTAACTTCTGTTTAGTTATGTCCAGGGGCTGAGTGGGTGTTAAGTCGAACCAGGTCGAATGTAACCTATACTTAGTTAGTTAGAGCGAGGTAGAATATAACTTAATTAATTTGAATGAGGTCAAATGTAACTTTTCCTTAATTGAGGCAACGTTGCTTTGGTGAAAACATGGGATAACTTCATGCATTTGTGCTTTGTTCATATATATTGGAGAAATTTACATTTTTTTCGGGTTGGCATTCCAGTCCCAATCTATTTAGTGTCGGCTGGCATCTCAGTCCCAGTTTATTTAGTCCCTTCATTGGTCAACCTGGAGAAGTATTGATAGGTTGGGAAATAAATTGACCTTCCTGTGCCTCCGTACTCCCTTCAAACAACAACTTGAAGTGTCCCACTTGTCGCCTCATTAGAAACCTCCTCAAGAAAACCTAATTGGTACAAAACTCAAGTGAGGGAAAAAGAGTACGACTTGGAGAATGTTCTTTCTTAAAAGTTGAAGTACTTCAGGTGGGCAATATTCCAGTTGTTTGGTAGCAGTTTTCCTTCCATTGTTTCTATTTGGAATGACCCTTTATTTGTTGTTGTCATGATTTTGTATGGGCCATCCCAATTTGTTCTCGGTTTGCCTTCCTGGGGGTCTTTGCTTGCTTGTGTCTTGCCTTCTGCTTTCGTCATTCCTCGACCTGCTGTCATGGGAATATCTCAAACTGGGACCTCCGACTTTGACTGGTAATACTGCATCGGTCCCATTGACTAATGAGTAAGGAGTCTCTTTCGTGCTCGTCTTCGGCGTTGTTTGGTAGGCCCAAAGTACTTCTAATAGTAACTCCGGCCATAGTTCCTTGGCGTCCTCGAGCTTTTTCTTCATGATGTTTAGTATTGATTTATTTGAGGATTCCTCTTGCCCGTTGCCTATGGGATGATACAATGTCGAGAGCATTCTTTTGATATGCCACGTAAATTGGGCTTGTTGTCACAACTGATCTCTTTGGAGAGGCTGGAGCGGCACAAGATGTTTTTCCATATGAAGGCGATCACTTCCTATTCATGTATTTGGGAGAATGCTCATGCTTCTACCCATTTAGAAAATAGTCAGTTAAAACCAAAAGAAATCGTACATTACCTCGCCCCGCAGAGGGGGGCCGACGATGTCCATTCCCCACTTGATGAATGGCGAAGTGATGGAGTGGATGTGCTCGCCCACTTTGTGGATCATTGGGGAATATTTTTTAAATTGCTCACATTTTTTCGCGAAGTTTGTGGCCTCTTCTTTCATGGTGGGCCAGTAGTATCTCACCCGTATGAGACATCTTACCAGAGCTCGATTTTCGAAATGAGCTCCGTAGTGGCCCTCGTGGACTTCTTCGAGAACGAGTCGTGTCTAATTCGGGCCTAAGCATTTTGTTAGGGGGGCGCCATACGTCCTTTTATATAGGTCTTTATAAATGATATTGTACCTGACTGATTGCATCCGAAGCTTCTTGGCCTCTTTTTTTATCATCTGGGAGTACGACATCCTGCAAGTACGTAATAATATGGTTACGCCAACCCCAAGTTAGAGTTATGGTCTTTACCTCGATTTGATATATCGATGAGTGGAGGAGGGTGACCACATTTCTTTCTTTGGAGATGTTTTTAGCGGTTGCTTCTAATTTGGCGAGGCCATCTGCTTCGATGTTTTCTGCTCGAGGAATCTGGTTGAGCTGACATTCATCAAACTACGGTAGCAGTTTACAGATCTCGACCTGTTATTTTTGTAACTTTGCTCTTTGACCTGGAAAGTCCCTATGACTTGGTTGATGACGAGTTGAGAATCGCAGCATAGTCTGACCTGTCTTGCCCCATATCTGAGTTCTAGCCATAATCCTGTAATCATGGCCTCATGCTCGGCCTCATTGTTAGTCATGTCCGGGCACCTTATGGACTGGCGAACCACTTGGCCTGTTGGGACTTCGAGTACGAGTTCCAGTCCGGACCCTAATGCGTTAGAAGCACCGTTGGTGTACAAAATCTATAGATCTTTTGTTTAGGGAGAAGCGTGGGCAGCTTCTTTTTTGACATCAGGCATTATTTTTACACTGAAATCAGCACGAAGTCGGCAATGACTTATGATTTTATCGCTGTTCGCAATTGATATGTGATATCATACTCGCTTATCTATGGCCCATTTGGCTTACCTGCCTGATAGCTCAGGTTTATGCGAAATAATTCTCAAGGGAAAAGTTGTACCTACCGAGATGCGATGGCACTGGAAGTAGGGTGTAAGCTTTCGCGAAGCTACAACCAAAGCCAAGGTCAATTTTTCCAGGTAGGGATACCTCGTCTCGGCGTCGGCTAATATTTTACTAAATTAATAGATGAGAGATTGTGTATCTTTATTTTCTCGAACAAGGATTGCGCTCACAGCTACTTCAGACACATCGAGGTAGACGAGGAGGCGCTCCCCAGGTTTTGGTTTTGAGAGTAGTGGCGGTAACGATAGATAGGCCTTTAGTTCTTTCAGGGCTTGGGCGCACTTGGTGGTACATTAGAGGTCGTTATCCTTCTTGAGTACGCCGAAGAATTTGTGGCACTTATCGGATGATCGTGAGATGAACCTTGAAAGGGCGGCAATATGGCAAGTCAACCTTTGCACCTATTTTTTGGTTATCAAGTGCTCTGGTATCCCTTCGATGGCTTTGATCTGGTCGAGGTTAACCTCGATGCCTCGTTGTGACACCAGGAAACCCAAGAATTTTCCCGAGGCCACATCGAATGTACACTTTTCGAGGTTTAATTTCATTCTGTATTGCCTGAGTCTGTTGAAGGTTTCTCTCAAGTGGTTGATGTGATCTTCTTTTCTATTTGACTTGACCAACATGCCATCTATGTAGACTTCCATCCCCTTGCCGAGTTGGTCCTTAAACATCTTTGTTACCAACCTTTGGTATGCAGCCTCTGGGTTTTTCAGTCCGAAAGGCATGACTATGTAGCAGTACGTTCCTTGATGGGTGATGAAAGTGATTTTTTCCTTATCGTCTTCTTTCATGAGGATATGATTATAGCCTGAGTAGGCATCCAAGAAACTCAGGATTTCGTGCTTGGCCATTGCGTCAATGACTTTGTCGATATGAGGTAATGGGAACGAGTCTTTGGGACATGTTTTATTTAGATTTGTAAAGTATACGCACATTCGCCACTTCACATTTTTCTTTCTAACCATGACCATATTGGCGACCCATTGGGGGTATTTTGACTCTCTGATGGAACTATTTTCCAATAACCTTTAGACTTCTTTGCGTATTGCATCGTTTACCGCAGAGTTGAACTTACGCCTTACCTGCCTCACTGGGGGTGAAATGGGCCGACATTCAATATGTGTGTAGCGATCTCATTCGAGATACCTAGCATATCTGCATAACTGAAAGCAAACAAGTGTGTGTTAGTCGTTAAGAATTAACTGAATTTACCTGGTTCTTGAAGCTTGTAGCCGATGTAAGCTTTCTTGCTATGGTCATTGCCATCTAGTTGGACGGGGTCGAGGTCTTCTATGATCGATTCTGCGTCTTCTACCGTTTCAGGGTCTTTGATAGCGTCTTCCCTTTCATCGCTGCTCGACCTCGGCCCTATTGATTGTTATGCCTCTTTTGCTTTGCCCTTCATTTGTTGAGTGGTCGTATAATATAGGGTGATGGAGTTGGAAATTTGATGATCTGGTACAAGCTGGAGGGGATGGCTCTCATCGCGTGTATCTATGGTTGTCCAATTATGGTGTTGTAAGCCATGTCCTGGTCTATGATAATGAATGTGGCTTCTAGAGTGACGCCAGCGGCCAGGACGGGGAGTGTGATTTCTTCATATGTTCGTTTAACTGCATTGTTAAAACCTATTAGTGTGATGCAACGCGACACTATCTTATCCTCGAGTTTCATTTGTGCAAGTACTTGATCTCGTCCAAGTTGCACCTCTATTTGAGGTTATGAAATGGTTGATGCAATAGTAATACCCAACAAAGAGTCAGGGTCGAATTCCACAGGGAGCTATACGTTGGATTTAGGAGTATAGATTACAGTGTATGAGTATGAACTACTTCAATTTACACTTCCACTAATTGGTATTTATTCTAAGTCTATTTTAATCTAAGATTGCAAGATTAAGAATTGAAATTAAGAAATTGTTTTTGTTGTTATTTTTCAAATGATATAAAAGGCCTAGGGCTATGACCTTCACTTAGGTGTTTGCCTAACGGGTTGTAAACTTTAAAGCTTGTATTATTGGTCAGGGTGTGTTATAGCTAGCAATACTTGAGTACCCACTCAATACCTCTCGGTAAGAGAGTGGTTTTTCCCAGTTTGGCTTTCTAAAGTCCAAATGGGTATTGAATAAAATGGTTGATACAGAGCTCAAGTCGGGTTTAACTATCTCTAGGTTCAACCCTTTAATTGGGACTATCAATCTCTTGAATTACCAAATTTCTTATTAGACAAGTTTTCCTAGACTAAGTCTCTCTTTCTCAAGTCGATACGAAGTCAAATAGGCATGAACTAATGTTTGCAACCACTAGTTCTACAATTAAAAGCAAGAACAAGGATAAATAGTAAATACCCAACCATAAACAAGCAATAAATCAAACACCCATTAGGTTTACACTCTAGGGTTGGGTCACAACCATAGTAAAAATCTATCTACTCATGCTTAAGATAGAAGAAATGGAAGAAGAAATGATAATTAAACTCATATTGCAAATTCAAATTGACAAAATCTATGTTAAAATAACTCAAAAGATGAAAAACTACTAAAAGGAATAAAGAGAATGGGCTACTGTAGTTGCTAATGTCAAAACTTAACCTAAAAAGGTGAAACTCTTCTATTTATACAGGGCTGGAATTTTCAGATAAAAATGCCCTTTCAGAGGTTCTGCAGCCGCACAATTCCATGTGCGGCCCGCACTGTTCTTTAGCCTAACAGGATTGGAAACTTGCAGTCGCGTAATTCTAAACTGCGGCAACATTTTTCTCTTTCTGTGGTCCGCACATTTTTGAGTGCGGCCACGGATGTCTCTTCTGCAGACCGCACAAATGTGACTATGGCCGCATAACTGATCTTATGCGGCAGCACACTAATTGTGTGGTCCGTACTTCTATTGAATTTGAGATGCAGGTTTTCTGAACTTTTACTCTTGCCCAGTTTCTGCGGCCGCACACTTCATTTGCGGACCGCACTTTGCACAGATCCCTGATATGATTTTCTTCACAATCTGCGGCCGCAGATGACAATCTGCGGTCTGTACTTTAAGCTTATGTATCTATTTTTATCCTTGAGTTCAGATCACTCATTCTTGAGTTGGATTTCATCTTGGATGCTTATTTTATAATATTCCTGCAATTAAGCATATTTCATCAGTTTTGTGGGAACACATTTAAACGCTTTTGGACTAAAACGAAAGCTAAAAGGCCCTAATAAGTAGTCAAAATCCCCACTTATCAACTCCTTCAAAGTAAATCTTTTGCTTGTCCTCAAGCAAATAAGTTGATTCCCATCTCCACAAGTTAAGAGTTATTCCAGCTAATCAAAGATGCATCAATAACACATTAATTGGGACCAACAATTACCCACAACACTTATGAATTATCAACAAGGCAACGAGTTGAACTTTTAAGCAAAAATAGTTCTAATGTAACACTTGAGCATCAAGACTTGACTTTATTCATCAAGGAAACTTGCTCTTTCATGTAGGTCATTCTGGATCTCAAACTCCTCCTCCTCTACTCTTCGTTAGCATACTTTGCTTAAGAATGTAGCGCTCAATTCAAAGATTTGTGAAAGGTTCGTTCATCTCTCTCAAATGAATATCGCAAGTACGACTCTAAGTACCATATGATTGCCCCTCATGTAGATCACCGCTAACGTAAGCTCACTCGGGTTGAAATCACGTAGGGCTTTTTCGGAACGCAATGAAGGCTTTTGGACTAAGGTTGGATATGTTGTGATAGAAAGGGTTCATTCTTTCCTTAAGTACTCCATTTTCTCTTATCGACATATGTTTTGTCAAGTCATGATATAAGTTTTCTCCATCTTGGTGGGCCATGGACAATTTCAAGCGGGTCAAGGAGAGCCTACAATCACTTCTCAAGCCAAGCAAAACTTAAAATTTTACCTCGAAACACATTCGGATCAAGTTCTAGACCATTCGCACGGGTACTTGGATTTGCAACAAAAATATCTCACCTCTCACACATCTGGATTGGCAAAGAGGATAGAGTCAAGGGCGCACAACAACCATATTCAAGATTGAAAATCACTATGGTTCGACTAAATCACTCGATGATTACTTAAGTCAACACAAGAGTTGTCATTAAATAGATTTATTTCTGTCCAAAAAACTAGTTTTTAATCATAAGCACGTAACTAAGTATATTGGTACCAAGTGAAGCATGTTTGACTCTTCGAGTATGACTCAGTTAGGCCTTTTTATTCATTATTACTACTATTCTTACCTAAATACCAAAAATGGACTCAATCCCTTAAGAAGGTTGTCACGCCATCCATCGTTGTGAAGAGTCACCCGGTTCACACATTTGGAAAGAACCGTGATATTAAGAAAACCAAAGGTTTATTGTCTACTCAAACATAAAAAGAAGCTACTAGATTAAACAAGAAGATACTGAATTAAACATTGACTAATAAGAAAACAAAATAAAGAAGCTACAAAGCAAACTACTGAAAGCATAATAAATATACAAACAGATAGAGCAAAAGAGAGAATATATATATCAATAGAGAGAGAGAGAGAACAGAATATATACATAATAAAAAGAAAGAAGAAAATATTGCCAGTTATTACAAACCAAATGTCTAGAAATCTTCCAAATCTCAAATAAAATCCATCTCCCTCCCTTAATAAAAGTGAGCATTGTGCCCAATGGTTAACAAAATAAGAATAGAGAAGGGTAATAGTGAAGAGGACTCCCTATATGTTCTTGGACATCTCCGTGTCCACGGCAGTGTCACCGCCCTCAGTCTCCTCTAATTAGATCTCATCATCCTCGACTCTGGGAGTAGCTGGGTGGGTGAACATTTGGCTTGCCGCCTCAGCAGTGTCTGTAGCCAGGTCTGGCTCCTCAAACTAGCCAGGAGGTGTCACTGGAGCTGATGATGATGCTGGATCTGTCTTCATCAGCATATCAAATGGAAGGTCACCAGCGCCTGCTATCTTGGTCGCCTCTCTCCTCGGTCTGTCTACTGATTTCTTGGATGCCTGGGATTTCTTTATCTTCTTTACCTGCTTCCCAATCTCCCCAGTCATTGCTTCATATGCTACTAAAGTGTTCATGATGGTCTGCTGCTTTTTCAAAATCTTCTTCAATGTATCTTCCACTGTCAAAGGAATCTGGGTTGCCGGGGTGGATGACTTTGCTGCAACAGCACTTGCTAAGTCATACAGCTTTGCAGTAGCTGTCTACAACCAGTTGTTTGAGGCTTGGTAGTGTCTGAGAGACTCGCAGTGCAGATAATGGATGAGTAGGCATGTGCACTGGCTTCAAAGCCAAGGTAGAAGGCACTGATGCTAAAGGATCTGAAGTAGGAGGTGGAGGCATAGCTACTTCATTGGTAGAAGGAACTACTGAGGTGGGGGGAATATCAGCTAACTCTGCAGCTACCACCGAAGGATCATCAAACTGGCCTACGGTTGTATTCGGCTGACCCTTTTTCTTCGGGTTCCTCGAGTCCATCAGAGAATACCAAGAGAAAGGCTTCTTAGCCCGAACCTTTGTGTCAAAATCCCTCGGATCCACCCCCACATACGTGAGGTACTCAGTGATAGTATTGGGATACGGGTAGGAGGTGTCAACTTACCTAGCGACCACAGACATGTTGGCCAACATCACGACACCCACATTGATTGGGTACCCGGCGACGAGCACTACCCGTTGAATAGGAAGATTTGTTTTATTCTGGAACAGGTCTAGTATCTTGCATACGAAAGTTTGCCATCCCTTTGCCTCGAAGTTCAAAGTGTTCCTATGAATAGGAACTCCTGCTGTGATCCAAAGTGGTGGTGGACCCGGAGCTGCAAGCATCTCAATTAGCCATGGTCGAACTGAATCTCCAGTGCTAACTTTTCTAGGTATTGCACAGGCTCCACATCCTCAAACCCTAAATACGTGTTCAAGGTGTTCTGGTCAAATCTCACCTTCAGGTTCATCACTTTTGTCACTTTGGTCCCTTTCTTTATATGCGCGACATTTGCATAGAATTCCCGGACCAGGTACTCCTTGGCATCTACCATACTTTAGGTGAACCACATCCACCCCTTCCGCTCCCGGAACTATCTCAACACCGCCGGGTTATACTTTTCAAGATCTTTCAATTAGAATTGTTTCTCAAGAGCGAGCGATCTCACCGGCCACCACTCTCGGAAGCTAGTGAAGGTAGCTAGACTAGCGAATTTGTCTTCCAAAATTTCTTTCTTCTTCGACCTCTCAAGGACGGAAACTCTTGTATCACCCCCTCGGCCATCATCCAGGATATCATCCACACCGCTGTAGTAGCTGGCGCATCGGAGGCATGTGTAGATAAGGGCTCTGAAGACTGATTGACACCTTCTGAACCCTCGGAAGTGCTCTCAGAGGTGGAAGGTTCATCTTGGAGTTGAAATCTCCCCTGAAGCTGTTGTAGCTGTGATTGAACAGAAGGTTGCTCTTGCACAAAGTCACCCTCCGATGCTTCCCTAGATGGGACATAAGAACTTGATTCAGTAGGCTTTTCAGCTCTACCTCGACAGGATATCGCCTTTTTGGATATAGTTATATGAAGGGCGAGGGGTAAGGTACTTTTGCCTCAGCCTCGGGAGGGTTCACCCCTCCCCTTTGATATATTACCACGACTATGTGATCTAACCATTTTCTGTGACAAACAGTAGCAGGAGTCACTTCTAGTTCAAGTGCATATAAGCAGGAAGTTACATAACAAAACATATTGCAGGGTAGGGAAGTGCGGACCACACAATTACAAGTGCGGCCGCAGGTTGAGTTGTGCGGGCCACAACATTTGAAAATGCGACCGTAGAGACAAAACTGTGGTCCGCACAATTTTGAGTGCGACTGCAGAATTGAAGTATGGTCCGCACATTTTTTAGTGCGCCGCACAGTGGGTACCTTAAAATGGAAACTTACTTAAGACAGAGAATGCCTTGATCTACACCGCACACACTTTTCTGTGGACGGGTTGTATTTTTGTGGATCGCACAATTTTAAGTGTGGTCCGCACAATCTTGTCTAACCAAATTCCCTAAGATATACTTCTGCGGGCCGCACATTTCAAAATTTAATGGGGCAGAGTCCTATATGGTTTCGATTTTATGCACAAAATGGACATGGTAGTAGCAATTAAACATGATAAACAAGATATCCATTCCCCAAATAGCAAGTAGGAGTTTACCCAACACAATTTACACCCCACATAGATATGAAACTAACAATTGGTCTAAAATAACTAACAAATTGGAAACTAAACTAAGAAAACTGAAGAATCCTAGAAATGATTTGAACATAACAGTGATGAAGTGGTGCTAAGGAATGATCACAGATGCTTAATGAGGTGGTATATGATTGAAGTAGATGTGTGCAAAAATTTTGCCCTTTTTTGATTTCCTAGGGAATGGAAAGTTTCAACAGTAGCATAAGGGCTACTTTTTATACACATTGGGTCTGGTTAAGGAATCAAGAGACGAGTGCGGCTGCAGAATTTCTCCAGCGATCCGCACTCTGTTACCTGGTTTTCAAATGCCCTTTGTTGATATGTGGTCCGCAGAATTAGCTGTACGACAACAGATTTTGGTGTGGACCACAGAATTCATTGTGCGGACATACTTTGGCTATTTCTCTGACAAACAAACTTCATAGAGTTTGCATTTTCTCATCTCAAGTTGTGCATTTCGCACAAGAATTGTGCGGCCTTATTTTGCCTTCTCCTATAGCGTTCAAAATTGTGTGGTCCACATAATACATGTGCGGTCTGCTCTTTTTCCATATTTAGCCAATTTTTTTTAGCACAGTTCTTGTAAAGCACACTCATTCCTGCAACACACTTCAAATCAAGTTAGCATAAAATAAGACCTACCTAAAGAAGAAGAAAAAGAAACATGGGTTGCCTCCCAAGAAGCGCTTGATTTAACATCGCGACACGATGCAGATTACCATCACTTGAAATGAATTACCATCACGATGTGGCCATCACCAATTTTTCCCAAATAATGCTTCACTCGGTGATCATTGACTCTAAACACCTCATTATTTTTATTCTTCAAGTCCAATGCACCAAAGGGTGTAACACCCACAACCTCAAACGGGCCACTCCATTTAGACTTTAACTTTCCGAGAAACATCTGTAACCGTGAATTCAACAACAACACAAGATCACCCTCTTTAAACTCTTTGTTCCAAATGTACTTGTCATGAACGTATTTCATCTTCTCTTTTTATAAGGACAAACTTGTGTAAGCATGGTGCCGGAACTCATCCAACTCATTCAAATGTGCCACCCTTAAGTTGGCGGCAACATCCCACTCAAGATTCAACTTTTTTAAACCCCACATGGCCTTGTGCTCAAGTTCCACCGGAAGATAACAAGCTTTTCCAAAACCAACCGGTATGGAGACATTCTGATAGGTGTTTTGTAAGCCGTCCTATAAGCCCATAAAGAATCATCATGTTTCTTGGACCAATCCGTCCTAATAGAATTCATTGTTTTGGACAAAATACTCTTTATCTCCTGGTTGGAGACTTCCATTTGACCGTTTGCTTGTGGATGATAGGGAGTCATGATTTTAAGAGTGACACCATACTTGGTGTTAAGGTATCAAAAGATTTGTTGCAAAAATGCAACCCCATCACTTATGATAGCCCTTAGAGTACCAAACCTTGTGAAAATATTCTTCTTCAAAAATGCCACCACACTTCTCGCTTCATTGTTGGGTAAAGCAATGGCTTCAACCCATTTGGACACATAATCAACCGCGACCAAGATGTAGGTTTTTCCACAAGAACTCATAAAAGAACCCATGAAGCCAATATCCCACACATCGAAAATATCAATCTCCAAAATGGTGGTGAGGGGCATTTCATTTTTCTTTGAGATTCCACTGGCCCTTTGACATTCATAACAATGCTTGACGAGATCACTTGCATCCTTGTAAAGAATGGGCCAATAGAAGCCGCAACTTAGCACTTTGGCCGCCGTTCTTGCTCCATCATGGCGACCACCATATGGCAAAAAATGATAATCCCCAAGAATTTCACATTGTTCCTCCTCTGGTACGCATCTTCTAATCACTCCATTCGTACAAATCCATAAAAGGTATGGTTCATCCCAATAATAGTCTTGACAATCCCGTTTGAACTTCTTCCTTTGGTTTGAAGAGAACTCATCCGAGATGATATCACTTACAAGAAAATTTGCTAGATCCGCGAACCATGACACCTCTTTCATTGAAATAACCAAGAGTTGCTCATCAGGGAAGGAGTCATTGATTTCAAGGCCATCATACGGCCTCCCCTCCTCATCCAAACGAGACAAGTGGTCCGTCACTTGGTTTTCACTTCCTTTCGATCTTGGATGTCTATATCAAACTCTTGCAACAAAAGCACTCATCTCATCAACTGGGCTTTAGAATCTTTCTTGCTCATCAGATAATGAAGTGTCGCATGATCCATAAGGAAAATCACTTTTGTACCCATCAAGTACGGGCGGAACTTCTCAATAGCAAACACAATGGCAAGAATCTCTTTCTCCGTAATAGTGTAATTTACTTGGGCACTATTTATGGTCTTACTTGCATAATAGACTGGATGAAAAATCTTGTCGACGTGTTTCCCTAAAACAGCCCCTACTACTACTTCACTTGCATTGCACATGAGCTTAAAAGGAACACTCCAATTTGGAGCGGTGATAATGGGAGTAGTAGTCAACTTGAACTTTAACAATTCAAAGGCTCTCATGCAATCATCATTGAAGTGGAACTTAGCATCTTTATCCAAAATCTTGCACAATGGGTTCACCACTTTAGATAAATCCTTGACAAAATGCCGGTAAAATCCCGCATGGCCTAAGAAATTTCGCATGCCTTTCACCGAAATCAGAGATCGAAGTTTAGAAATCACCTCAATTTTTTCCTTGTCGACTTCAATGCCATTCTTTTAGATCTTGTGGCCAAGGACAATGCCTTCCTCGATCATGAAATGACATTTCTCCCAGTTGTTTGTTTCTTCACATCGTGCAAACAATTTATCCAAGTTTTCAAGACAATCATCAAAAGAATTCCCGACCGCCGAGAAGTAATCCATGAAGACTTCAAGGTAATCCTCCACCATATCCGTGAAGATCTCCATCATACACCTTTGAAAAGTTGATAGTGCATTGCAAAAACCAAATGGCATCCACGAGAAGGCGAAAGTACCATAAGGACATGAAAAAGTAGTTTTCTCTTGATCCTCCGGAGCAATAAGAATTTGGTTGTAGCCGAAATACCTATCAAGGAAACAATAAAATGCACCGCCGATCAATCTATCAAGCATTTGATCTAGGAAGGTAATTGGAAAATTGTCCTTCCTTGTGACTTTGTCGAGCTTACGATAGTCCATACACACTCTCCACCCAGTCACCGTTCTTGTAGGAATCAACTCATTCTTATCATTGGTGACCACCATCATTCCCCTTTTCTTTGGGACACATTGAACCGGAGAAGTCCACGAACTATCAGAAATGGGGTAGACAACCTCGGCATCCAACCAATTGATGATCTCCTTTTTGACAACCTCTTGCACGGCTTCATTAAGTCTCCTTTGATGTTCAATGGATGGTTTGGCACCTTCCTCCAAGTTAATCTTGGGCATGCAAAATGCAGGGCTTATCCCCTGAATATTCGCCAATGTCCATCCAATAGCCTTCTTCCTCTTTTGTAGCACTGCCAATGTAAAGTCTACCTTCACGTTAGTCAAACAGGAGGAAAGAATAAACGGTAAAGTAGAAGAAGGGCCATGAAATTCATACCGAAGATGTGGAGGCAATGGCTTCAACTCCAAGATGGGGGGCACCTCAATTGAAGGCTTTGTTGGAGGAGTTGTCCTATTTTCAAGATCCAAGGACAATTTGCGGGGTTCATAAGTATACGACCCCATTCCTTACAAAGAGTTAAAGCATTCCACGAAGCCCTTCATCTCTTCATAATCAAAGTTGAGCAAGACAACCTCCAATGTATCATTAACATTCATCACAATGCTTGTTTCATCTACAATCACATTAGTCACCAAGTCCACGAAAGAGCATACCTCATTGCTAGTGGGTTGCCTCATAGACTTACACACATGGAAAACCACTTTTTCATCACCAACCCGGAAGGTAAGTTCTTCAGCTTCAACATTAATTAGAGACTTCCCCGTAGCAAGGAAAGGTCTCCAAAGAATAATCGGTACCTCATAGTCAACCTCACAATTAAGAATGACAAAATTCATCGAAAGAATGAATTTATCAACACGAACCAGTACATCCTCAATCACTCCTAATGGTCTCTTCATGGTACGTCGGCCATTTATAATGTCATAGATTTGGGTCTTGGTTATCCAATTCCCAAAGTCTTGAAAATTGAATAGGGCATCAAATTGATATTTTCCCCAAGATCACAAAGATCTTTAGCAAACTCGGCACTTCCAATAGTACAACGGATTGTGAAAGCACTGGATCTTCCAATTTAGGAGCCACTAAATTCATAGTTGCACTCATTTGATGAGTCATTTTTATAGTTTCACAATTCATCAACCACTTCTTTGTCACCAAATCCATCATAAACTTTTTATAACCAGGCATTTGCCCCAGGGCTTCAACCAATGGCACATCCGATTGACTCTTCATCATGTCAATAAACTTTTTGAATTGGCTTCGCCATTTTGCTTGGCAAGCCTTTGAGGATATGGAGGAGGAGGCCTAGGCATTGGTGCCTTAGCCTTTTGCACTACCGGTTCCGGTATGTCAATAATGTAATCCCTAGACGGGTTCACTTACTCTTCAGTCTCTTCCACATTTTCATCAATATAAATCCACACCTCATCATTTTCTTGAACCATATTGTTCGGGGACTAATCTTTTTGTACCACTTGCTCACCATCCACAAATTTCCTTTGACTTGAGGTGGGTGCATCCCCACATTTTTCACTCCTTGTAGTAACAATCATGGCATGTCCCGTATTGTTCCCACCCTTTGGATTCACCACTATGTCACTTGGTAGAGCCCCCTAAGGACGAGTGTTTAGAGCTTGAGAGATTTGCCCTATTTGAACTACCAAGTTACGAATTGATGTGTTGTGTGAGGCTAGTTGGGCATCGGAGTCGGCATTCTTCTCCATCATTTATTTGAACATACTCTCATTTCTTCCCATCTCATTATTAGAAGAACTTGGACCATGGGAAGGATAATGAGGTGGGTTGGTCGGTTGTAGATACATCATGGGCCTTTGAAAACCCGACCCCCGATTGCCTTGATTATTGTTCCATCCCTCTTGGTTGTTGCCTCTCCAATATCCTTGGTTGTTGCCACTCCAATTACCTTGGTTATTTCCACCACTCCAATTTCCTTGGTTGTTGTTATTATTACAATTACATTGGTTGTTAGAATTCCAATTACCTTGATTACCTTGAGGTCGCCATTGTTGTTGATTCGGGCCTTGAGAGTTGTTTCTTTGCCCTTGAAAGTTGTTCATGTATTACACTTCCTCCTCTTGTTCATTGTAAGATTCATCTTGATCAAACCCACTCTCTTCTTGCACATAATTCTCCATACGATTTTGTACTTGTTTACCCTTTGGCCTTCTAATATTCATCATCATACTGACTCCCTCCATGGCAATGACTTGCTTAGGACTTTGCACTTGTTGAAGTTGAGCCTTGGATAATTGATTTATTGTGGTGGTCAAAACCAAATATATAGCAAATCAGTTTTTAGCTCTCCGACAACAACACCAAAAATTGATCTCGTCCAAGTCGCACCTCTATTTGAGGTTATGAAATCGTCGATGCAATAGTAATACCTAACAAAGAGTCGGGGTCGAATTCCACATGGAGCTATTCATGGGATTTAGGAGTATAGATTGCAGTGTATGAGTATGAACTATCTCAATTTACACTTCTACAAATTGGTGTTTGTTCTAAGTCTATTTTAATCTAAGATTTCAAGATAAAGAATTGAAACTAATAAATATATATATTTTTTTCAAATGATATAAAAGGCCTAGGGCTATGACCTTCACCTAGATGTTTGCCTATCGGGTTGTAAACTTTAAAGCTTGTTTGACTGGTCGGGGTGTATTATAGCTATCAACACTTGGGTACTCACTCAATACCTCTTGGTAAGTGAGTGGCTTTGCCTAGTTTATCTTTCTCAAGTCTAAATTATTTTTGAACAAAACGGTTGATACAGAGCTCAAGTCGAATTTTACTATCTCTAGGTTTAACCCTTTAATTGGGACTATCAATCTCTTGAATTACTCAATTTCTTGTTAGCCAAGTTTTTCTAGACTAAGTCTCTCTTTATCAAGTACAAACGAAGTCAAATAGGCATGAATTAATATTTGCAACAATTAATACCATAATTAAAAGCAAGAACAAGGCTAAATAATAAACACCCAATCATAAACAAGCAATAAATCAAACACCCATTAGGTTTGCACCCTTGGGTTGGGTCAGAACCCTAGTGAAAATCTAGCTACTCATGTTTAAGATAGAAGAAATAGAAGAAGAAAGGATAATGTAACACATATTGCAAACTCAAAATGACAAAATCTATGTTAAAATAACTCAAAAGACGAAAAACTACTAAAAGGAGTAAAGAGAAACGACTACTGTAGCTGTTGATGTCAAAACTTAATCTTAAAAAGTGAAACTCTTCTATTTATATAAGACTGGAATTTTTAGATAAAAATGCCCTTTCAAAGGTTCTGCGGCCGCAAAATACCATATGCGGTCCGCACTTTGCTTCAGCACGTCAAGTTTGGAAACTTGCGGCCGCATAATTCTGAATTGCGGACGCACTTCGCACTTCTGTTGAATTTGAGATGTAGGTTCTCTGAACTTTTACTCTTGCCAGTTTCCACGGCCGCACACTTTATTTGCTTACCGCACTTTCCACAAATCTCTGATATGATTTTCTTCACAATATGCGATCGCAAATGATAATCTGCGGTCCGCACTTTAAACTTCTGTGCCTGTTTTTATCCTTGAGTTCAGATCACTCCTTCTTGAGTTGGATTTCATCTTGGAGGCTTATTTTCCAATATTCCTACAATTAAACATATTTTATTACGCTTTTGGACTAAAATGAAAGCTAAAAGGAGCTAATATATAGTCAAAATCCCTACTTATCAGTACTCGAGGGTGGATAATGCATGTGCCGCTCCTATCGTCCACCATAATACATCTTACATCTATATCTAATATTCATAAAGTGATAACAAGGGCATCATAATGAGGGAAAACCAAACCGTACGTATGTGACTTATCGTAAATGATACCTTCTTCGAGTTCGCCGTACAGTTCGTGAGTGATCGACCATTTGAAATTGTGGGTCGTAGTGAACTTTATGATGTTGATAGAAGCATGGTCACCACCCCCGAGGATCATTTGAATGGTGCGAGTCGGGGAGGGTGATTTTGACGGTCCCTGATGTTGTTCATATCCTCGGGCAAAGTTGGTCTTCCCCCGATCGCTCAGCAATTTTTTGAGGTGTCCTTGGCGAAGCATATTTACGACCTCCCACCTTAGGGTGATGTAATCCTCAGTTTTATAACCTCGCTCTTTGTGGAACTTGTAGAGGGTGTCTGACTTTCTGGTGTTTGGGTCTGACCTCATCTTTTGCAGCCACTTAACCTTCAACCCGAGCTTATCCAATGCATAGACTATTTCTAAAGGTGACACACAAAAATTTTGAGCGGATAATAAAGGGGGCATACCTCTTTTGTTCTGGTGAGTCCTTGTTCTTGGTCTAGGCGGCCCCTCTTCGTGGTGGGATGGGGGCATGATGGCTCTTCTGATATACGACTGATACCGTTCTCGATTAGGTCGTGGAGCTGCGAGGTCCCTCCTGACATCGTTTCTTCGATCCTTTCTGGACTCGTCCTGTACCGAGGTCGGCCAATAGGTTGGCCCATTTAGGTCGTTCTCGTCTGCACGGACCTCGACACAATAGGCATTAGGTATTTCATCCCAAGTGGTTAGATGATATTTTATAAGCCAACTTAATAACTTTCTGGTCGCCCTTGAACCATTCCCGCTCAGTCCATTTTGGAAAGGTTACGTCCATTCCTTCCGATACATTTGGTAGGGTCTTTATTACTCGGTTGAATCGAGTGAGGAAGTCCCTCAATCCCTCTTCGGATGATTGTTTGATGGCGAATATAACGTTCACTCTTGTCTCCGCCTTTTTGGCCCCAACATGAGCGGTTACAAACTTGTCGGCTATCTCTTCGAATGTTACGATGGAATGCGCCGGAAACTATAAATACCAAGTTAATGCTCCTCTTGTGAGGGTCTCGCCGAACTTTTTTACAAGATGGAGGATACTTGTTCCTTTGCTAGGTCATTGCCTTATACAACGGTAGTGAGTCACACGATCTTTGGGATAGGTCGTACCATCATATATTTTCAGATAGGGCGGCATTTTGAAGGTCTTTGGTATGGCATACGCGGCGGCTTCATCACTGTATGGTTGTTCGACAAACTGACCAACATCTCTTTTTGGCACGAGTTTCAGGGTCCTCGATATTTTGTCAACCATTTTTTGGTGCTCTCTCATTTGGTCTCGAAGTACCCTATTCTCATTTTATTAACAGTGTGAGTAATACTTGTTACCAGAGGGAAAAGGCCATGCTGATCGACTGTTGTCGGTGTAAAGCAAGTCCTTGTGTTTTCTCTGACTATCTCCTGGGCGGGCCTATTGAGGATACTGGTTAGCGTGTTAACTAGCCAAGTCTGAAGGAGCTTTTTCACTACTGGTGGCGTCTCTTATGTTGTGGACGTGGAAGCTCCTTTACCGTGAGACGTTACAATACTGTCGTAAGGGAGATGCGACCTGCCTCACCTGGGAGAGGTATTAGGCTTTATGTCCTCGCCTTTTGTCTTAGAAACCTCATTGATGGTGTCTAAAAGATTGGTGGTGAGGTCTGCCACTACCCTCATTCTTTCTTTTCTGTTACCTGTCATGTCAGATTTGTGTGTATAAGGAAAAAGGAGCTTTGTTCCGTATTTTTTTTTATTGCTAGAAACCCGTGATAGTTATAGATCTAGAAGAAATTAAAATTTAACTAGGGAATCCCAACTAACTATGCCAAATTGTTTGACCAAAAGGTGTAAACCCTGGGTTAAACTATTAAATCTTGTGTAATAAAGAGTTAAACCTGGCTAATAATAATATCTCTAGATTTAGAACTAGTTGGTATGAAAAACGTAGAATAATGTTGGTGAAGAGTTAAAAGCAATGTGCATTTAATATTTCGAAAGATATGAGTAATGATAGAGGAACAACGGGCAATAAGTAGCAATAAATGGTATTTACGTAAATAAGGAGAATATTTCACCCAATATTGAATGAAGTGAGTGACTCTTCTCTCTAACAATGATGAATGACATACAATCTTAGAATATTGGAACTAATCTCGGATCTAATGGAAAAGTATGAAACAATAGATGATGTAATCTTAGTAAAAAGGTAGAAGTTGTATCTTTTCTAGAGGGAGAGTCTTCTTCTCAAAAAGTGTTCTTATCAAATAAATACTACATGCCCTATCCCCTTACCTCCTTTTCTACTTATATGGACAAATCTCTAATCAGCCCTAATAGTAAAAGTGCAGAGAATATTCAATTCTCTTTGATATCTTATTACAAAAACTAGTCGTTAGTACTCTGTCCTTGGTGCTCGACCTCGACCATCGTTAACTGCCCGACTACGAGTTTCACTGTTTACTGGTCGACCTCAGCCGCATCATTTTCCTTAACTTTTCATAATACTAAATTCCCTTAGGCCAAATGTTGACCCATACATATGTGTTCAAAGTAAACATAAATGTCCATAGGTGGTCCAAATTACAGTGAAATTTAAAAATAGCCAGATTTACAACTGGTCATTCAAAAATAGCCCAGTTTCAAAAGTAATCGAAATTTAGCCACTTTTCATGTAAAGATAAATCTGAACTAAAATACTGTTCAAAATCTGAAAAATACGCCCGCATATTATACGGGAGTTCCAGCATAATTATACTTGAACTCCCACATATTATACGGGAGTTCAAGCATACTTATGCTGGAACTCCCGCATAATATACTGGAGTTTCAGCAAGTATAAATGTCCAGTATAATATACTGGAGTTTTGAGCATTAGTGCTCCAGTCTCCCGTATATTATATAGGAGTCAGCAAAGTATACCGGTCCAGCATAATATGCTGGAGTTCGTACACAAATGCACCGAACTCCCGTATATTATACGGGACCGATCTCTGTTGCAGCAAAATAGTGGCTATTTTTCATTGACTTGGTAAACGCTAGCTATTTTTGATTGACTAGTGAGAAAACTGGCTATACCGTGCTATTTTGACTCCAAATTACTTTCATCTTTGTAGAATTGGTTTGATTTTAGAATTGTCAATAATATGTAGGACACGGTAATCCAAATAGCTAAAAGGTTGGAACTTGATTAATATTAGAAGTCCATATAAATTTATATTTCATAAAGTTTATTATTTTTTGAAAGATAACTTAACTATGAAAGGACATAAAAGTCAACCAATATCTTAAAGATATTTTAGTCATTAAATATTTAGCGTGTAATATTCGCGCTTTTATAATAACCTGATTCTATGTACGTGTTTTGCACGTATATTTCTTATCAATCGTTAAAAATATATTTTAAAAAGATAAATTTTTAATTACATGTATTCACCAAGTATGTAGATAAAAAGTAATGAAATATTTCTTGAACCTTCCAAGATGTATGATTAATTTAGATAATTGGTGTCCTTGTTCTAGATTTTAAAATAATTTTCTAATTATTTGATTCATACTACAACGTATCTATTTGTACAAGTGCTTCCAATAAAATTAAGATTCTAACCCAAAGTCCATCTTATTCTAGTTAGAACTTGATTGGAACCATTTAGTTATGCAATATATAATTGGATTAGACGTGGAACCTTTAATCCCAAACAAACTTGTGTTTAGAAGAAAATAAATCTTATTTTTCCCAAAAGGGTAAAAACTCCTGAAAAAATAAGAGTGACAAATACTGTAGATTTAATTTCAAAGTTTATTTAAAGATTATTTCATTCAATATTTAAGTTAATAATGGTGATTACATGGGATCAATTGCGTATACACAAAACACGTTTGTAATAAAACTCAATTACATATACACAACCTCTTTGTAGTTTAAATCAAACATGTAAATTACTTTATAATAAGTGATTTTATAATGGTAAGCATATATCTATACTTTATTTATGAGAATGGGAGAATGCGAGCAGTTGCAACTCTTTTTAGTTTTTGATATATTCCACTGAACAACCCCTCTTATTGTATTTACTCCTAACCTTAAAATTTATTTTGAGGTGTCTACAAGCATAATAAATATTTGTTAAGTTTAAGTATTATAGTGGCCAAAATCCAACTTGAGTTAGGCCTTCTAATTCTTCTATATCAGGTCAAATCCAGACAAGCCTAAATTTATACTTGATTTCAGAAATCCAAGTCTTGCAGCACGAAATATAATTAACTTATTTATTTGAATTTTAAAAAAAATGATGGATGTGCTTTTCCAATTCAAGTAAGATCAACTTTGTAAGGTCTACGTATGTTTAGTTTAATTCAAAATAAAATTACGTCATTGGATAATTTATAATTAGATCCGTAAATTATACAAATATTTAAGGGCATAAAAGTTGATCAATATTTCGAGGATATTTTAGTCGTTCAACATTTAACATAAATTATTCGTGCTTTTATAATAAATAATAGATAGATAGATATAGATATAGATATAAAATATATATATGGATATAGATATAGATATAAATATAGATATAGATCAGTGGCTGTTTGACTCGAAAGTTAACGAATACTTTGCAAGCAAATACAATCGAAATAATTCAAGGGGTAAATCATAGCCAATCATGATTAATCACTGAATCAGAAGACAAACTCGAGACATAGAAGTAATCAATTATGGAAAGACATAAATGGGATTTTGTTCATCAAAGTAATTTGACCTGCCTCTCCTTGAAGAGGTTCAGGATCTTACATTGATCTTGTTTATTACTCCACTCGTGGAGTATAGCTTTCTATCTCTGATGTATTCAGAATTCTCCCTCAAAGTAGCTCGACCTGCCTCTCCTTAAAGAGGTTCATGATCTTATATTGATCTTGTTTATTGCTCCACTTGTGGAGTATAACTTTCTATCTCTGATGTATTCAGAATTCTCCCTCAAAGTAGCTCGACCTGCCTCTCCTTAAAGAGGTTCATGATCTTATATTGATCTTGTTTATTGCTCCACTTGTGGAGTATAACTTTCTATCTCTGATGTATTCAGAATTCTCCCTCAAAGTAGCTCGACCTGCCTCTCCTTAAAGAGGTTCATGATCTTATATTGATCTTGTTTATTGCTCCACTTGTGGAGTATAACTTTCTATCTCTGATGTATTCAGAATTCTCCCTCAAAGTAGCTCGACCTGCCTCTCCTTAAAGAGGTTCATGATCTTATATTGATCTTGTTTATTGCTCCACTTGTGGAGTATAACTTTCTATCTCTGATGTATTCAGAATTCTCCCTCAAAGTAGCTCGACCTGCCTCTCCTTAAAGAGGTTCATGATCTTATATTGATCTTGTTTATTGCTCCACTTGTGGAGTATAACTTTCTATCTCTGATGTATTCAGAATTCTCCCTCAAAGTAGCTCGACCTGCCTCTCCTTAAAGAGGTTCATGATCTTATATTGATCTTGTTTATTGCTCCACTTGTGGAGTATAACTTTCTATCTCTGATGTATTCAGAATTGTGTCGAAGAAGAAGCCCCCTTGAGGGGTTTTCTTTTTTAGTATTTATAGTCTCACGCTCTTCTTGCCCATCACGAGTGGACCCAGGGTTTGGTTATGGAGATGTCCCTTCATTTGTTTTAGGGGCAGCTGTCATCAATTAGAAGTCAACGATGTTGGCTATTTACCATAGATTGGTCGTGGGGGGGTTGATCCCCTGTTTGCCGAATGATTGAATATTTACCAATACAGTTAGTCCCTCCGCTCATCGGGGTCGCGCCT
>MU749081.1:36608-56908 GCA_026770625.1 Nicotiana glauca | reverse complement strand
ACTGAGTGTCTCTCCGCATGGCCGTTCGTAATAGAGCACGTTTTCATGAAAATGAATCGTTTCGTGCACGGTTATGCATTATTGGTGATCGTTGGGTTTTGTGCAGGCAAAATCTGTTATTTATAACTAGAAAAGGCGTGTCATTTTGTTCTTTACACATTCGTTGCTCTTCTGAGAGGATTTTCGAGAAGCTTTTTCTTCTGTCAAATCGCATTTTTTCTATTCTTTCGATCATCATCATCATTGATTTCTCCGTTTCCTTCGTCAAAATTCTTCTTTCTTTCGCTCGTGAATCGATTATGGCAGGCACTTCTTCTTGCGGAAATCGTCCGGCTAATTCTCCTACGGTCGAAAATCCCACTCCGGCAAACAAAGGGTTGGGGTTGGTGGAGGATGAAGAAATTCCTTCGATCGACGAAATTCTACCTCGATCAGGAAATCAACTGATGTATTTCAGTGTATAGAGTGGTGTGGAACAGGGAGATGTTTCTTCTCTAATGGGGGAAGTGGGAATAGCCCAAATGCGGGAGCGGTGGCGTATCCCATGTTATCCTGAGATTGCTCTGGCTAAAACCGAGGACAGGGTGCAAATTGATCGTCGAGGGTATAGCTCGTTCTATGCTTACATCTTCCAGGTGGGGTGCACACTCCCGCTTCCAATGCTGATAGTGGACTTCTGCCGCTATTATGAAGTGTGCCCGGCTCAGCTTTCTCCTTATCTTTATAAATTGCTCCTCATGTTCATCAAGTATGCGGAGCTAGCGGGCAGGGAGGTCACTTTGGAACATGTGCTCACTCTCTTCGCTCCCCAAAAAATTCGCGGCACCATGATTCATGCACGCCCGCGAGGGTCAAAGAGTTTGATGGTTAGGCTGGACGATGAGGATATTCGTCACCCCTTTGATAATTTCTTCTATATTCGGACTGAGCATCTTGTGGCGGACCCAAGTGGATTCCCGAAAGTTTGAAACTTTGCACGTGAGACCTCATTTTCGACTGGGCATCCACCCTATTTCGTCTTTCTTTATACCTTATACTTTGGCTATTGATTTACCTTCATTTTTGTAGCTGAAAAGTTGCCGCCGCCTCCCTTGGAGGGGATCCGAGACTGGGTTGAGGCAGTGCTTCCCCGTACTGCAGGCATTTATACCTGGGCGGCTTTCTGGGAGAGGCATGGTCGCAGGCCCGTGACAGGTGGGACTTCGGCCCTTTTTCTTCTCTACTTCGTTTTGTTCTGACCACGTCTATTGATTTATTTGTCCATTGTATCCAAAGAGGCCATGCCGTGTCAAAGTTCCACAATTGGCTTTCCGTCGGCCGGGTGCACTTGCTAGGCTAGCTGCGGCGCCTGTGCCCTGTCGAGTATCGAGGGCGGCATCGGTTGAATCGTTAGCGATCGCGTCCCTACCTCGAGCTATGCCGCAAGGAGAGAGGTCGTCAGGGCTTGCTTGTTCTCGGGCGGGTTCGCCTTCAAATGATGAGGAAGATAGGCCTACGCAGAAGCGGCAAGTGGCGTTTGTGGCGGCTCCTCCATCGGTGATAAACTTAGATTCTCCCCCGACGGATTCGGAGGGTGGTGTGGCTGTGGCACTCACCGGCGAGGTAAATAAGTTAGTTGGAGCTGAACCCGTTGGTTCTGGCCTTAGGAATGTAGCTGCCTTGACGATCCCATCCGAAGTTCCTATTGTTGAGGTGGAGGGTCGATCATTACCAGTCGTCGTTAGAACTTCAGCTGTGCCATTGCCAGCTACGGCAAGTTGTTCTACATCAACGGCGACGGAGAGGGGGAGGGACGTGGTCGAGGATGAGTGTGAGTCTGAGTCTGATTTGGACCCCGACGATGTTCGTATGTTTGAGGAGGGTGTCACCAATTCTATGGCGCAGGCGGGGGGACCGACCCGCTTTATTGAGGTCCCCTCGAATTTGAATTTGTTAACTGAAGGGAATAACATGGTGTCGCAGTTCGAGTTGTTATGTTCGGAGGCCGAGAACGCGTCTTTGAAGAGCGTTTCAGATATTGAAGTGATGGACGAAGTGGCCGTGATGGGCCTTAGGGTACGTAATGCGTCTCTAACTCCTTCTTCCCTTTACGTTTTAGCCTTTGCCATAGCGTTGCCTTTGTTTTGTTTTGCAGACTTACTTGTTGGAGGTGGAGAGCATCCACAGAGCCAAGGTTCGCTCTAGGATATTTTTGCAGATGCTGGGGAAATATCACTATTACCTTGATCAGTGCCGAGGGCTATGCGACGGTTTACGGAACGAGCTCGGTAATCGAGCTTTGGGTGAGGAGTTGGCGAAGCGGGACTAGCAGCTGTTGCAGGCTCTCGATGGTAAATGTGCTCTTGAAGTGTAGATTTGTCGGAAGGACGAGGAGCTTGAGGTAGGGAAAGGAGTTGCGGCTGAGTGTGCGTACCTGCAAGGCAGGTTAAAGGAGATGGAGTTGGGAGATGAACAGAGCCAGATCAAGGCAGCGGAAGCGGCTGCGGAATGGAGCAAAAAGCTGGTGGAACTAGAGAGCGAAGTTTCGGCCTTAAAGTTTCGGGAAAAGGGCTACTCATAGAGAGTCGTAGCGTTGGAGGAGTCGATTCGTGTGCATGAGTCCCGTCTTGAGTCGGAGAGGGAGACAACGTCCTTTAAGGAGGTAGGGCTCGAGGAGCGGATTGGTGTTCTTGAGCAGGATGCTCAGGTTATGTTAGATCGGGTTGCGGTTTTGGAGGAGGAGAACCAGCGACTGCAGAACCAGGCTGGTTCATCTCATACTGCCGTTTCCCCCGAGGTTCATGAACTCTGGGTCTATGCCGAAGCTCAACGAGATGTTTACAAGAACTTATTAGAGGAGGGTGTCATAACCGAGGCCATTTTCGAGGTGGCACGCCAGAAGGCTCGTGATGCTCGTGCCGACTGTGGTTATGATGTGGCGACACCAGAGGCCGACGACGGCGCGAGTGGCGGTGATGGCACCGAGTAAAGAAGAGATTTGTTATTGTTTTTCGTTGTTTTTCTTTATATTTCGTTCGTCAATTGGCGCTCGGTCGTTTCTTGTGGTTTTCTATATTTTTCTCTTGTCTCGACCGGCTGGGACCGGGTGTAAGCATGGAGTACCCGCATTCTTAACTCCGTTGACAGTTGTACTCTTTCTTTCATCGTTTGTCTTGTTTTCGTTCTGTTTTCCGTTTCCCTCCTTCTCTTTTACGGATATGTTTGGAAAGGTGATCAGCCCTTGAATTCGACCGAGGCCGTTATGTCCATTTTGGATTGATGACGATGGCCTCTTGGCCTGACCTGACTGGGGGAAGGCAGTCACCTTGTAATGACGACGACTAATTTTTCTCCATCCCGACCCTGGTGCGGCTGAGGTCGAATTTGATGAATTTAAAGGTGATGTCACTTAGCCTGAACCCCAGTTTGACCAAGGTTGGAACTGATATACTTTGGTAATGAAGGCACTTGGCCTGAGTCCTGATTCGACTGAGGTCGAACCCGTTATATTTTGATGGCGAAGGCACGTGGCCTGAGTCCCAGTACGACTGAGGTCGAGCCCGATGCATTTGATGGCGAGGGTGCTTAGCCTTAGTCCCGGTTTGACTGAGGTCGAACCCAATGCATTTGAGGGCGAGGGCACTTAGCCTTAGTCCCGGTTCGACTAAGGTTGAACCTAATATGTTTGATGGCGAAGACGCATAGCCTGAGTTCTGGTTCGACTGAGGTCGAACCTAATACATTTGATGGCGAAGGAACATAGCCTGAGTCCCGGTTCGGCTGAGGTCGAACCTGATACATTTGATGGTGAGGGCACATAGCCTGAGTCTCGGTTCGACCGAGGTCGAACTCGATGCATTTGATGGAGAGGGCACTTAGCCTTAGTCCCAGTTCAACTGAGGTTGAACCTAATACGTTTGATGGCGAAGGCACATAGCCTGAATTCTAGTTTAACTGAGGTTGAACCTAATACGTTTGATGGCGAAGGCGCATAGCATGAGTTATGGTTTGACTGAGGTCGAACCTAATAAATTTGATGGCGAAGACACATGGCTTGAGTCCCAGTTCAACTGAGGTTAAACCTAATACGTTTGATGGCGAAGGCGCATGGCCTCAGTCCCAGTTCAATTGAGGTTGAACATAATATGTTTGATGGCGAAGGCGCATGGCCTGAGTCCCACATCAACTGAGGTTAAACCTAATACGTTTGATGGCGAAGGCACAGAGCCTGAGTTCTGGTTCGACTAAGGTCGAACCTAATAAATTTGATGGCGAAGGCGCACAACCTGAGTTCTGGTTCGACTGAGGTCGAACCTGCTATATTTTGACGATGAAGGCACATAGCCTGAGTCCCGGTTCGATTGAGGTCGAACCTGCTATATTTTAATGGCAAAGGCACGTATCTTGAGTACCGGTTCTATTGAGGTCGAACCTGCTGTATTTTGACGGTGAAGGCACGTAGCCTGAATCCCAGTTCAACTAAGGTCGAAACTTCTATATTTTGATGGCGAAGGCACGTAGCCTGAGTCTCGGTTCGATTGAGGTCGAACCTGCTATATTTTAATGGCGAAGGCACGTGGCCTGAGTTCTGGTTCGACTGAGGTCGAACCTAATACATTTTGATGGTGAAGGCACGTAGCCTGAGTCCCGGTTTGATTGAGGTCGAACCTGCTATATTTTGATGGCGAAGGCACAAAGCCTGAGTCCCGGTACGATTGAGGTTGAACCTGCTATATTTTGATGGAGAAGGCACGTAGCCTAAATTCCAGTTCAACTGAGGTTGAACCTGCTATATTTTGATGGCGAAGGCATGTAGCCTGAGTCCTATTTTGATTGAGGTTGAACCTGCTATATTTTTATGGCGAAGGCACGTGGCCTGAGTTCTGGTTCGACTGAGGTCGAACCTAATTCATTTTGATGGCGAAGGCGCACGTAGTCTGAGTCCCGGTTCTATTGAGGTCGAACCTGCTATATTTTGATGGCGAAGGCACGTAGCCTGAGTCCCGGTTCGATTAAGGTCAAACCTGCTATATTTTGATGGAGAAGGCACGTAGCCTGAGTCCCAGTTCGATTGAGGTCGAACCTGCTATATTTTGATGGCGAAGGCACGTAGCCTGAATCCCAGTTCAACTGAGGTTGAACCTACTATATTTTGATGGCGAAGGCACGTAGACTAAGTCCCGGTTCGATTGAGGTCGAACCTGGTATATTTTGATGGCGAAGGCACGTGGCCTGAGTTCTGGTTCGACTGAGGTCGAACCTAATACATTTTTGATGGCGAAGGCACGTAGCCTGAGTCCTGGTTCGATTGAGGTCGAACCTGCTATATTTTGATGGCGAAGGCACGTAGCCTGAGTCCCAGTTCGATTGAGGTCGAACCTTCTATATTTTGATGGCAAAGGCACGTAGCCTGAATTCCAGTTCAACTGAGGTTGAACCTGCTATATTTTGATGGTGAAGGCACATAGCCTGAGTCCCGGTTCGATTGAGGTCGAACCTACTATATTTTGATGGCGAAGGCACGTAGCCTGAGTCCCGTTTCGATTGAGGTCGAACCTGCTATATTTTGATGGCGAAGGCACGTAGCCTGAATTCCAGTTCAACTGAGGTTGAACCTGCTATTTTTTTATGGCGAAGGCACGTGGCCTGAGTCCCGGTTCGATTGAGGTCGAACCTGCTATATTTTGATTGTGAAGGCACGTAGCCTAAGTCCCGGTTCGATTGAGGTCGAACCTGCTGTATTTTGATGGCGAAGGCACGTAGCCTGAATCCCAGTTCAACTGAGGTTGAACCTGCTATATTTTGATGGCGAAGGCATGTTGCCTGAGTCCCGGTTCTATTGAGGTCGAACCTGCTATATTTTGATGGCGAAGGCACGTAGCCTGAATCCCAGTTCAACTGAAGTTGAACATGCTATATTTTGATGGCGAATGCATGCAGCCTGAGTCCCGCTTCGATTGAGGTCGAACCTGCTATATTTTGATGGCGAAGGCACGTGGCCTGAGTTCTGGTTCGACTGAGATCGAACCTATTACATTTTGATGGCGAAGGCACGTAGCCTGAGTCCCCGTTCGATTGAGGTCGAACCTGTTATATTTTGATGGCGAAGGCACGTAGCCTGAGTCCCGGTTCGATTGAGGTCGAACCTGCTATATTTTGATGGCGAAGGCACGTAGCCTGAGTCCTGGTTCGATTGAGGTTGAAACTGCTATATTTGATGGCGAAGGCACGTTGCCTGAATCCCGGTTCGATTGAGGTCGAACCAGCTATATTTTGATGGCGAAGGCACGTAGCCTGAGTCCCGGTTCGCTTGAGGTCGAACATGCTATATTTTGATGGCAAAGGCACGTAGCCTGAGTCCCGGTTCGATTGAGGTTGAACCTGCTATGTTTGATGGCGAAGGCGCATAGCCTTGTCTCTAGTCCTGGCTCGAGACGACCCTGTGCCGGTTTCCGTCCTGACACCGCGTTATGGGTGAAGGAGATGCTTCACACTTCTGTTCTGAGGGAGAGGAGGGGGGAACTCTTTCTTATTGTCCGGTCGTTTTCGGATCTTAGTTTCCTTTGATGCATTTGAGTATTATGCGATCGATATGCTTCCTTTGGCTTCGATTCCAGGGAAAAAACTATGCGATTTCGCTAGGAAATCCCCACAGACGGCGCCAAATTGTTTGACTTGAAAGTTAACGAATACTTTGCAAGCAAATACAATCGAAATAATTCAAGGGGTAAATCATAGCCAATCATGATTAATCACTGAATCAGAAGACAAACTCAAGACATAGAAGTAATCAATTATGGAACGACATAAATGGAATTTTATTCATCAAAGTAATTTGACCTGCCTCTCCTTGAAGAGGTTCAGGATCTTACATTGATCTTGTTTATTACTTCACTTGTGGAATATAGCTTTCTATCTCTGTTGTATTCAGAATTCTCCCTCAAAGTAGCTCGGGCTGCCTCTCCTTAAAGAAGTTCATGATCTTATATTGATCTTGTTTATTGCTCCACTTGTGGAGTATAGCTTTCTATCTCTGATGTATTCAGAATTGTGTCGAAGAAGAAGCCCCCCTTGAGGGGTTTTCTTTTTTAGTATTTATAGTCTCAAGCTCTTCTTGCCCATCACGAGTGGGCCCGGGGTTTGGTTATGGAGATGTCCCTTCATTTGTTTTAGGGGCAGTTGTCATCAATCAGAAGTCAGCAGTGTTGGCTATTTACCATAGATTGGTCGTGGTGGGGTTGATCCCCTGCTTGCCGAATGATCGAATATTTACCAATACAGTGGCGAAGCCACATATTCATAAGAGTGGTCAGTTGACCACTCTTCGTCGAAGAATGGGCTGTGTATACATGTAAGATATTATGTTTTAGAAGTGTATAATATTTTGAACACCCTTTGTTGAATTTTTTTCCACTTCTTTTATAATTGAATACCCTCGAAGAAATTTTTAATTTCGCCACTGATATAGATATAGATAGATAATTTGTTAAATATATATTTTTATCTTAATTTATTACCTAATAATAATAAAGTATTATGAATAGAGGTAAACATGAGTAAATTTTACAATTTTTATTTACTTACAAGTAAAATAGTGGCTTGAAAGCTGAAACGCGAGTCACGTGAGGAACACATGAGAGAAACAAGGTAACAGACCACGTGCGCGCCACATCTCCGAGCTGGTGAACCGTTCAACCCAACCCAGTCTTACACGAAACCTCTCCCCGCTCGTGACTCCCTTTACTTTCGGCCTAACCACTTTACATCTTAACCTTAGCCCTCACCCGAACCCTAATCGCCTCTCTAACCCCCACCCACCCCACTTTCCCTACCCCACCCCACGCACCCCTTTCAAGCTTCTCTAATGGCTTCCGTAGAAGATCAACACAACAACCAAGTCTACAACGATGACGATCTCGATGATGACGTTGTTGACGAAGAAGATGATGACGTCGACGTCGATGATGATGACGATGATGATTCCACTTCCTCTCTTCCTGCTCCTGCTCCTGCTCCTGTTGATCAACGAACGGTTACTATAGCCGTTGTCGGTGTCCCTGCGCAGCGGATCAATGAATTCGCCGCCGTTACTCCGCCTCCGACTGCCGCTACGATTGTGGAAGAAAAAAAGCCTTCAGCTATCGATGACTCTCGTAAACTTTTTCAACGGCTGTGGACGGATGAAGATGAGATTGAATTGTTACAAGGGTTTCTGGAATACACGACACACCGAGGTGGAATAAATTCGTCGTCGCATCATCATGATACGACTGCGTTTTATGACCAGATCAAGAGCAAGTTACAGCTGGATTTCAACAAAAATCAGTTAGTAGAGAAGCTGAGGAGGTTGAAGAAGAAATATCGGAATGTCATGAGCAAAATGGCATCTGGTAAAGACTTTGTCTTTAAAAGCTCTCATGATCAAGCTACTTTCGAAATCTCTCGAAAAATCTGGAGCAATGCGGTCCCCGTTGTCGTCCGCGGAGGTGGTTCTGCAGCAGCACCACAACCAGAAGATGGCGGATTTGACGATGAGGATTCTCACCTTAACCTTAACGCTAATTTCGTTGACCACAGCCATAACGGAATTGACATTAAAACTCCTAGGCCGAGGAAAAGGTCTCGAGGAGGAGCAGTTAAAGTCGAAGAAAAACACGGCTTTATTCAACACTACTATCTGCCATCTCCATCTGGTGGAGGGACAAATATGTCCTCTCCTGCACCTGCACCTGCACCCGCACCCGTGCCTGCACCAGGGTTCACTCCCTTTCCGATGACAGCCCCTCATGCCACGGCCCCTCCCACGACCACAGCTGCAGTAGCAGCATCAGCAGCTGCTTCAATACCTAGTTTGATTGAAGAAACAGTGAGGAGCTGCCTATCACCCATTTTCAAGGAGTTGTTAAACAATGTGACTAACTTGAGTGGATCGAGAAGTTTTGGGTTCGGAATGGCATTGAGTCCAATCCCTTTAGGGTTTGGCAGCAGCGGTGCAATGAACCCTGATATGATGGGCGACGAGAAATGGAGGAAGCAACAGATGCTAGAATTGGAAGTTTATTCGAGGAGATTAGAGCTTGTTCAAGATCAAATAAAAGCACAGTTAGAGGAACTGAGATCCATGAACACTTAGATGATGGCCAAAGATGGTGGTTCCTTTTTATCTATACTTTTTAAATAATTCTAGTTGATGATATCACCAGATTGCTGAGGAAAATAGCTAATTGTTCTAGTTAGATAATTGTGAAGGCCTGTTAGATATTTAACTTTTGGTGGTTGAATAATGAGTTCTATTTTGCTCTGTTCTGTGACAGGCTGCTTGTTTTCAAACTTAGTGCACATAGTTGCACGACTCTTTGTATATGGGAATGGATTAATAGAGGCCACTTGTTGAGTTGATCTCGATTCTTGATCTCTCTGTTTAAAGTATATATTCAGTGTACGCATTGCTTTTCTGCAGTTGGTTGTCTTTATTATCATTGCATTCCAAGAAAACAAATTTCCTTTAGTTCGATAGTATTAGTGCTTGTACGAAACCCACTGGGTGCAAACAATTTCTGAAGGCCATCGGACTGGGTAAAACCTGAATTAACCGTGGTGCACTTGCGGGAAACTCCTTGCCGAGGGTCTGTGCACCCCGGGATTAGTCGGGGCTCGAAGAGACTCGGACACCCGGTGCAAAATCAAAAATTAGTGCTTGTACGGTATCCTTTTTCCTTAGTTTGCTATATTCACATGTCTTGTTCTGTTATGACTTTCCATCGGTAATTCCATAGTT
This sequence comes from Nicotiana glauca, assembly GCA_026770625.1. Classification (NCBI taxonomy): domain Eukaryota; kingdom Viridiplantae; phylum Streptophyta; class Magnoliopsida; order Solanales; family Solanaceae; genus Nicotiana; species Nicotiana glauca. The sequence continues at coordinate 47,151 of MU749081.1, read as the reverse complement.
TGCTAGCGGTACTTCGATCATATTCTCGTTTGTTGCTTTGGATTTAGTTTTCTAAATATATTGTCTTGCTATTACTTATTATCGGTACCTCTTTCATATTCTATGTAGCTATCTTCGATTTAGTTTTCTAGTTATTTGTCTTGCTAATACTTGCTATCAGGACTTCTTTCACCTTCTTTAGTCGAGGGTCTATCGGAAACAGTCTCTCTGCCTTTCCAGGGTAGGGGTAAGGCCGTGTGCATCCTACCTCCCCAGACCGCACATGTGGGATTATACTTTGTTGTTGTTGTTGTTGTTGGTGGTGGTGGTGGTGGTGGTTATTGTTTCATCTTGATGTAAAATTAACTATTCTGTTAGTAATGAACGTTTTTTTGAAGTTCTGGGGATTATTTTGCTCAATAAATGGACACTACTTAACCTATGTGCCATGAGCAAAATCAAAAGCTCTAGATGTGATCTGAAGTTTGCTTCTATAGGCTCTATTACTACCAAGGAGTTAGGAACAGTGATGTGATCACTTGGTCAAAATCCCACTGAAGCTGAACTACGGGATATGATCAGCAAAGTTGATGCTGATCAGAATGGTACCATTGATTTTCCAGAGTTCTTGAATCTGATGGCACGGAAGACGAAGGTATAGGAATTCTGGTTATTTTAATATTATGTTACAATCTTTCTTATTTGGTGCTGTTGAGATAGTTGTGATGTTGTCAGGTTTTCTCAAGTTCTTTTTCAGATGCCACCTCATTAAAAATTGATCTTATAGACAATTTGGACTTATTTGACTAGTGTGGATGCCGACTTTGCTTTTATGATTCAAATCCTTTTTGTTTCTTGAGTTGTGGTTGTTTTCTGCAAGTAATTATGAGGAAAATGCAATTTGACATGCTAGTCATTTTTTCATATTGTGGACAGCCAATTCTTAGCATCTTATATCTACATCTTCATTTCAGCTACGTCATGTAATGACAAACCTTGGAGAGAAACCTGACTGATGAAGAGGTGGATGAGATGATCTTGAGAGGCAGATATTGATGATGGCGTGAGAAGGATTATTACAATATAATCAGTCTAAGATAAAGTATCCGCTGAAGATTCCAATTTGATTTTAACTTCACTTCACTCATGTCTTTTTGATAATCCTGAGTTTTGTCTTGGTTGACAATGATGTCTTTTCTGATAATCTTAAGAGTTTTAATTGGTTAAAAATGGGGTCTTTTTTTTTTTAAGTTTGAGTAGTGTAGTCTTTGGTCTGCACATCATCGTCCATGTTTGGCTGACTTTGTTTAGGCAAGAGACCCAGGTATGAAGTATACAAATAGTCCTTATAGTGGATGGGTCTTGAATTTTTATCCCCTTGCTTGTCCTATTGGCAGCACTTTTAACTTTTGACCTTTGAAGTTTTGCTCAGGGGACAAGCGTCAAAGTTTATGTTCGCCCCAAAAAGTATTATATTTTTGCAAATTTTTAGAGGAACCCTATTGATACTGACTGACTTGTTAGGCTATAAGTAGACTATCACACATTAAATCCTATAAATTTAAGCAGCAAGTAAGGAGCAACATAAATTAAAGGAAAACCATCAAAATCATTCTATACTAACAGAATTCCTGGAAATTTAAATTAATGTGGCTTTCCAAGTGCAACGAGAAGCATATAAGCTAAAGGCTTTACCATTTAATTTTTGAGAAATTCAAACAAAACACAACCTTTTTAAAAGTGATTTACAAGTTTTTCAGAAGTAGAGATTTTTGTGGAGCTTGATTGATGCCTTTCAGGCATGAGGGATCAAATACCGTGGCAGATTGAGTCAATCGTTGTGCAGTTGGGTTTTGGTTGAAAACAAGATCAGAGCAACGGAAACTGGAAAGAAGAAGAAAATAGGTTTTGCGCTTTGGTTTAGAAGTATTTTTGTCCAATTAAAATGGTTGAATTTTAATTATTTTTAAAATTGTGGCTAAATTTTATTCAGCAGTCAGAAAAATGACTACTATGTGTTATAAAGTGGTAAATTACCATTGTTACGAGTAAGAGTGTACAAACCGAACCGGAAAATTGCACCAAACCGAAAAGTCAAACCAAATCGATTAAAAAAAACCGGTTACGTTTGGTTTGATTTGGTTTGGTATTGAGTAAAAAATCCGAACCAAACCGACATATAAATATATAATTTTAATATTTACTTTTTAGACTTTTCATAGAACTTTCTTTAAAAAATATCTAGAAATATTTGTAATTCTCTTATAGGATGTAATATTTAGTTAAATATGAAGTGCTTTATTTTTATTAACTTTAAATAATGAGTTCTATGATCACTTTCTTATCAAGTGTTAGTAAATGCGTCAATCTCTATGTTCTTCCATACTCATATGTCAAGATCGATTAAATTCTTATATTTTTTTCGAATTTGAAGTGGTATTTCGATAATTTAAAATTAAAAAGAACATATCATATTGATTTTTATATTTAATTGTTAAATTCAGTTAACCTGAAATGTGTACATCAACGAAAAATTATTGTTAGACGACTAAAAAATTAATAACTACCATATGTTACTATGAAAATTCTCCCATAAGAATATGTTAATAGATCATATCTTTGTCAATCTTTTTAATTTTCACTAAACATACATTTACTTATCAAAAATTTAACAAAGTAAGATTAAATAATATTCATGTAACAAAAAAAATCCAAAAATCCGACAAAACTTAACCAATTCAAACTGATATAGTTGGTTTGATTTAGATTTGATAAAAACCGAATCAACCCGGTCCATATACACCCCTAGACTTACAAATTTGAAGAAGTGAGTCTTGAATTTCGAAAATAAAATTGAGTTAAATCTAAGTGACGTTGAAAAGTCTTGATAATTGATAAATATGTTATAAAATAATGACAGTAAAGTAAATAAATCGAAGACAAGTATATAGAGAGAGATTGATATATTATTCAACTTCAAACTGATATAGATAATGAACTGAAATTTCTTCTATTTATAGAAGAAAGGAAGTTGCTACTGCAAGTTGTTGTGCAAGCTGCTTATAAGCTTTTCAGAAGTTGTTGATACATTTTGTGCTATCAAATATTTCTAAGACACTTCTAGTATCATGAGATAAAATCATAATCAAATAAACAATATAAAATAATTATTTAAGCATAAGAAAACACCTTTTCATAATATTTTCCTACTTTAGGAGGAAACTTCAATTGTGTTACTTCTTTAGGAGCAAATTTAAAATACGAGAAATTGAGTATATATTCTCTCAATCATATTGCCTCTTCTGGAGGTGTATTGTAATATATTTACAACAAGAGCGCGTTCATAAGGAATGGATTAATATTTATCAAAAGCTCTCATCCTTCATGGAACGGAACATGTATTAATCACACTAAATTATGTAATGTCGTAGAACCTCTTTTATGATTATACTACTTCAGGAGCAAATCGAGGCATGCATGTAATATAGAGAATATTTCTCTAGCTTACCTTCAATTGTAACAATAAAAAGTCTAAATTATCACTTTTGGTGATCATAGGCATATGCCACTTCTGGCGGTTACCAAAATTTAGTTGCAATGAGATATATGAAACAGAACCACTTTTGGTGGTTATATATTTCTTGCAAACTCTGTTGGAGTTTAAGCGGATCTAACAATGTTATCCACTATGTAACCCTATATTAAGATAATTAGGATGAAAACAGATATTAAAATAGGTACTATATACGTAACATATAACCAAGCAAGCGATGATAAAGATATTAAAATATAAGAAAAAAGCTCAAATTAAATTACACAAATTTGTCCACTCCAGACGTAAGTGATATCCACATCTCTACCGCCAAGATGAAATGCTCAACACCTCAAGGATATAATCTGCTTTATGATGCTCGTAATGAACAAGATCTAACCACAGAGTAAGAGCGTCGCCTTACATCGAAGATGAACACTGAAATAGAAATTAAATTCGAAGTAAGTGCTCAAAACGACAGAGTCTTGTGCTGATAACGTGTTATAAAATAACGACTGTAAAGTAAATAAATCGAAGACAAGTATAGAGAGAGATTAATATATTATTCAACTTCAAACTGATGTACATAATGAACTGAAATCTCCTCTATTTATAAAAGAAAGGAAGTTGTTGTGGATATATCCCCTATTTATATATCTGCTACTATACCAGATATAGATAATCTTCTATCGGGGGTAATATTTATCGATAACAGAGTACCGAAATGATAAGCTTCTTAGGGAGGCTTATTTTCAATAGAGTACCAAATAGATAAACATATTTATGATGGAGTCCCACATGAATAAGCTTCTTCAGAAAACTTATTTACAACAGAGTACTAAATGAACATCTATATATATCTATATATATATATATATATCTAAATATATATATATATATATATATATATATCTATATATATATATATATATATATATATATATATATATATATATATATATATATATATATATTTATAACAAAATACATCATTGTTGCAAGCTTGAAAAAGTGAATCTTGAGTTTCGAATAAGAAAATTAAATTTAAATCAAATAAATGTTATTGCAAAATCTTGGAAACATTGGCATATATGAAAATTGTTAGTTCAAAGTTCAAACGTCAAAAAAAATTGATTATGAAAGGTCAAACTTACGATGTGATTGTCGAAAGTTTGGCCTTGGCAATCCAAACTTCACGTGCATGTACATATATTGAGTTGGTTAGGATTTTTTAATAATCAAACCAAATCAATGGTGTCGGATTTTAAAATCAATAAACCAACAAAATAGGCTTTTTTAATCTCGATTTTTCTCGAATTATTTGATTGTCTTTTGGTTTTTTGGATTTTTGGGTCTTTTTGCCGATAAAGTATTTATAGCACTCAATATATAACATGTGCTCCAAATATTTCTTTAGTCCTAATAAGATAGAATGTATTTTCTAAGTAAATAACTCAATAATATGAGATAATTCATAGCACTAAACTAAAATATTCAATAACAAAGATAATAAAATTGCATAAAGCAAATATTGTTAATTAATAAAACACAATAAAAATTAACATATCTAAAAAAAACTATATAGGTCATTCTATAACAAGTATAGGTTTTTTTGTGGTGAAAAGGTGTATATATATATATATCCCTTAATACTGTCATGTTTTGTTTAACTATATCAGTATTACATGACCATAAATTTCTAAAAAACTCAGTTCCTAGGATGTCTGCCTAAAATACGTCATTTGCAAACATCGGAGGAACTGCTAATATGACTATTCTTCTCAAAAAACTTGAATTTGCTGCCTCTTTTGCCAGTGCATCAACCACCCTATTCTGCTTCCTGTAGGTGTGCCTCACCATCACCTTTTTCATCCTTTGCATTAATAACTTGCATTCACAAATCATAGGCTCATAAGTTGTGCTGCTTGTGAGTAACATCTGAATTAATTTAGCTGAGCCAATATTGATGTCAAGCGGGATCCAGCCATTTTGTTCTGCTAGTTGAAGTCCTTTTGGTGGTATGTGGCATATTTTTCATATATATCATATAATATAATCCCCATTATAGTTCCTGAATACTCCACCAACTCCCCCAATGCCTGGATTACCCTTGTCAACCACATCCATGTTGAGTTTATAGTGACCAATCGCGGGAGGTTCCCATTTGGAAATGCCTCTTGATAATACCATTATTTGCCAACATATAGTACTCTGTTTCCTTGGAGATAGTGTTACTAGTACTGATGCTGTCTTTTTTATTATTTAAGAGGTTTTGATTTCTAGTTAGTGTGCCAAAAACAAAAAGGAATAATGTTCTCCCATAGAATGATGTTGTTGAAGGAGAGTTCCTTTAACTTGTTCCATGTTGAAGGCCCTAGCTGTGCAGAGAATGTGGGATTTACCTGCTGACTAACGGTAGATCCCTTGGATAACAATTCTTGCCAGAAGTGGTTTGCATTAGGACACTCAAAGAAGATGTTGTTTCAGGAGTTGCTAAGTAGTAGAAACATTGAGGGTTACACTTAACCCCTATTCGGTACAGGAAGGCCCCAGTGGGAAGCTTATTTTGGGCAAGTATCCGGATGAAGTTTTTTATTTTGTTAGGTGCTTTTAGCTTCTATATACAAGTGAAATTGCCTTCTTCACCTTTCCACAAAGACTCTTTAATACTACTAAGGAATATGTGGGATGATTTGTTGGTGAATGACCCATTTGTAGTCAACCCCCATATTAGTCTATCTACCTTTTCAGGGTTTGAAGGAAATAAAGTTTATTTGACTAGGTTAGAGACTTTCTCAGGGATGTCCATAGAGATGGAAGAGAAGTCACAGTTCCCAGAATTGTTAGAAGAGTCCCCTTTGATAGATATGTCATTTGTGGTTAGAGGGCTTTCAATCATTTCTCTAATGGCTATCTAATTAGGGATCCAAGTATCATTCATGAAGATCACCCTGTTAACTTTGTGGATAACCCATCTACTTGCCTTGTTGCATGTATCCCATCCCTTGAGGATACATTGCCAAATAGGCTATTTAGGCTTCTTGGGGTTATGGTTTCAGTTACAGTGCTTTAAAATAAGAACTTGTAACAACCTAGCTGGTCGTTTTGAGAGTATTATCCCTGATCCCCTATCTATTGTTTCCTCTAGTTTCATTTTATGCTTATGTGAATTTCCGGGAGGTTTTGAAGCAAAATGAGACACTTAGTCCCTAAAATGGAAGCTTAAATTTTAGGAATTTGACCGTAGTTGAAATTGTGAGAATATGACTTTGGAATGGACTTTCGTTGGTTCTATTAGCTCCATTGGGTGATTTTAGACTTAGGATCTTGTCCGAATTGTAGTTTCGAGATCCGTAGTTGAATTAGGCTTGAAATGATGAAAGTTGGACTTTTGGAAAGTTTGACTGGAAGTGGAATATTTGATATCGGTCGGATTCTGATTCCTAAAGATGGAGTAGGTCCGTAATGTCAAATATGACTTGTGTGCAAAAATTGGGGTCAATCAGACGTGATTTGATAGGTTTTGACATGGGTTGTAGAAGTCTAAAGTTAATTAAGCTTGAATTGGGGTGGGATTCGTGTTTTTGTGTTGTTTGATGTGATTTGAAGGATCGACTAAGTTCGCATGACGTTTTAGGATGCATTAATCTTATTTGATCCAAGCTTCACTTATTCCTACGTGTCATCTTATTTTTCTCTGTATTTGGGTGTATCCCGTGATTCCTTGCGTTCTCATGTTTATATGTCTACACCTGTTGGAGATTCTATTATTGTTGACCATGTGTATCAGTCGTGTTTGGTTAGTCTTAGTGGTTTTTAGACTAGAGCCTATTTATTATTGCTTGGTATGGTAGACTTTGATATTATTTTGGGCATGGACTGGTTGTCGCCCCATTATAATGTTCTTGATTGTCACGCCAAGACAGTGACGCTGGCTATTCCAGGATTACCACGGTTAGAGTGGAGAGGTACCTAAGAAGTATACTCCCACCAGAGTTATTTCATTTATTAAGGCTTAACGAATGGTTGAGATGGGGTGTGACGCTTATCTAGATTATCTGAGAGATGTCAGTATTGATACTACTACCTTTGAGTCAGTTCCGGTAGTGAGGGATTATCCAGATGTATTTCCAGCTGATCTTCTGGGCATACTGCCCAACATGGATATTAACTTTGGTATTGATTTGTTGCCAGGAACTCAACCCATATCTACCTCCATATCGTATGGATCCTCCTGAGTTGAAGCAGTTGAAGGATCAGTTACACGAGTTGCTTGATGAGGGCTTCATTCGGTCCAATGTGTCACATTGGGGTGCTCCAGTCTTGTTTGTGAAGAAGAAGGATGGTTCCATACGTATGTGCATTGATTATCGTCAGTTGAACAAAGTTACAATGAAGAACATGTATCCATTGCCTCATATTGATAACCTATTTGATCAGTTACCGGGTGCTAGAGTATTTTCTAAGATTGACTTGCATTCAGTCTATCATCAATTGAAGATCCGGGAGCTAGATATCGTGAATACTACTTTCAGGACTCGGTATGGTCAAAATGAGTTCTTTGTGATGTCATTTGGGCTGACCACCCAACAACATTCATGCACTTGATGCATATTGTATTCCGTCACTATCTTGACTCATTCGTTGTTATGTTTATTGACAATATTCTGGTGTATTCCCGGAGTCGGGAAGATCATGAGAAGCACCTGAGGACTGTGCTTCAGACTGTGAGAGATCAGAGGTTATATGCAAAATTCTCAAAGTGTGAGTTCTGGCTAGATTCAGTAAAAATTTTGGATCCGTAGTCTAGAGTGAAGGGAAAGGTGGATCTAAAGAAGGTTGAAGCAGTGCAGAGTTTGCATAGACCGTCCTCATCAATGAAGATCTGGAGTTTTTTGGTTTGGCGGGGCATTACCGTCGCTTTGTTGAGGGTTTCTCATCAATTGTAGCACCTATGACCAGGCTGACCCATAAGGGTGCTCCGTTCAGGTAGACAGAGGAGTGTGAGGAGAAATTTCAAAAGATCAAGACAGCTTTGACTTCGGCCCCAGTATTGGTATTGCCTACAAGTTTGGGGTTTTATACTGTTTATTATGATGTGTTGCGGATTGGTCTCAGCGCGATGTTGATGCAAGATGGTAGGTCGTCTAGAAAACTGAAGGTGCATGAAAAGAACTATCATGTCCATGACCTTGAGTTAACAGTTATCTTTCATGTCTTAAAGATTTGGCGACACTATCTGTACGGTGTCCCTTGTGAGATCTACACCGATCACCAGAGTCTGCAGCATCTGCTTAAACAGAATGATCTTAACTTGATTTAGTAGAGATGGTTATAACTGCTTAAGGATTATGATATCACTATTTTATACCATCCCGAAAAGTCCAATGTGGTGGCCGATGCCTTGAGTCACAGGGCAGAGAGTTTGGGGAGCTTAGCATATCTACCATCAGCAGAGAGTCCATTAGCATTGGATGTTCAAGCCTTGGCCAACCAGTTTGTTAGATTGGATATTTCCGAGTCGAGCCGAGTTTTGGCTTGTGTAGTTTCTCATCTTCTCTTTATGATCGTATCAAGGAGAGTTAGCATGATGACCCCCATCTTCTTGTCCTTAAGGACACGGTTCAGCACGGTGATGCTAAGGAGGTCACTATTGGAGACGATAGTGCATTAAGTATGTAGGGCAGGCTATGTGCGCCCAATGTAGTTGGTTTGCGTGAGCTGATTCTCCAGGAGGCTCACAGTTTGTGGTACTCCATTCACCCGGGTATTGTGAAGATGTATCAGGACTTGAGGCAACAATATTTTTGGAGGAGAATGAAGAAGGACATAGTAGAGTATGTAGCTCGGTGTCTAAATTGCTAGCAGGTGAAGTATGAGCATCAACGTCTAGGTGGATTACTTTATAAGCTAGATATTCCGGAGTGGAAATGGGAACGGATCACTATGGATTTTGTTTATGGGCTTCCATAGACTCAAAGAGAGTTTGACGCGGTTTGGATGATTGTGGATAGGTCGACCAAGTCGGCTCATTTTATTCTAGTGATGGCTACCTATTCTTCCAAGCATGTGGTTTGAGTTTATATCTGCGAGATTGTCAGGCTTCATGACGGGCCAGTATCAATCATCTCTACCGGGGTACACAGTTTACATCGTGGTTTTGGAGGGCCATATAACATGAGTTGGGTACTTGGGATGAGTTGAGCATAACATTTAACCCTCAGACGTACGGACGATCCGAGCGCACTATTCAAATATTGGTGGATATGCTTCGTGCATGTGTGATGGAGTTTGGGAGTTTTTGGGATCAGTTCTTGCTATTTCCAGAGTTCGCCTACAACATACGTTATCAGTCGAGCATTCAGATATCCTCTTATGAGGCTTTGTACGGTAGACGGTGTCAGTCTCTAGTGGGTTAGTTCGAGCCGGGTGAGGCTAGGATATTGGGTACAGACTTGGTTCAGGATACTTTGGAAAAGGTTAAGATGATTCAGGAACAACTTCGTACATCCCAGTCCATACAGAAGAGTTATGCGGATCGAAAGGTTCGCGATGTTGAATTCATGATTGAGGAGCGGGTTTTGCTCCGGGTTTCGCCCATGAAGGGTGTTATGAGGTTTAGGAAGAAGGGCAAGCTGAGCCCTAAATATATCGGGCCTTTTGAGATCCTTGAGAGGGTAGGAGAGGTGGCTTACATGCTTGGACTACTATCTATACTAACTAGAGTTCATCCAGTATTCCATATTTCTATGCTCCAGAAGTATCACAGCGATCCGTCTCATGTGTTGAATTTCAGCTTAGTCTAGTTGGACAAGGATTTGTCTTATGTTGAGGATCCAGTGGCCATTTTGGATAGGCAGGTTCGAAAGTTGAGACCAAAGAACATTGTTTCAGTGAAGGTTCAGTGGATGGGTCAGCTGGTCAAGGAGGTGACTTGAGATATCGATCATGATATGCATATCCGTTATCCTCATCTTTTCATCACTCCGGGTATGTCTCTATGCTAGTTCGAGGACGAACGATTGTTTTAAG
>MU749081.1:10139-31613 GCA_026770625.1 Nicotiana glauca | reverse complement strand
GAAAAAAAAGTGTTCTAAATTAATGATATGGCTAGTTCTTGGAATATCGAGTAAGGAAAATATGGGGTATCATGTGGGTTAGGAAAGGCACTCAAGTCCGCTTGACTGGGGCTACCCAGTTGGGCGTCGGTCATGTCCTACGAATTTGGGGCGTGACAGTAGATTCTCCAAGCCAGACTGGCATGAGAAGCATTATTTTTAAGCTCGGCTCTTTGCAACCCAGACCACCATAGGACTTCTGCCTAGTGACTTTGTCCCAGCTAACCAAGTGCATTTTTTTCTTGTTAGGGGTTGTGCCCAAAATAAAGTTTATCTGGATTCTGTCAATTTGCTTGGTGGTCTTAGTTGGCGATTTGATGTATTGCATAACATGATCGGGGATACTACTAAGAGAAGCCTTAGCAAGAATGTTCCTTCCAGACATATTAAGACAATTTATTTTTCAGCCGGCCAACTTGGATTGCATAATATCAATTATGAATTGGAAGTCAGAGCTAGTAGGTCTCTTATTGAACATAGGGAATCCAAGATACTTCCCATAGGAGGCAGTAGGTTGGATTGACAGAGCATTAGTGAGGCATTCTATGGTATCCTGCCTTGTGTTAGAGGAGAAGAGGAACTTGGACTTTGTTAGGTTAATTTTAGGCCAGAACTCTCATTGAAAGGTTGTAGGATAGAGTATATCGCGGTGTAGTTCCTAGTGTTGGCTTTTGCAAATAGGGTAAGGTCATCAACAAAGAAAAGATAGGAGATTTTTGGGCCAAACCTAGTGATACTGATGGGGTGCCATTGCTTGTCCGGTACAACTTTATCAATTGACCCGGAGAGCCTCTCCATACACAGAATGAATAAGTAAGGGGAGATTGGATCCCCTTGTCTGATGCCCATGGATGGCTTGAAGGAATCTGTTTTGCCCCCATTTACTAGGATATAGATGCTTGCTGAGCTAATGCATGACAAGATTAATTTAGTCATCCTAGCAGGGAAGTTGAAGGCATGCGGTGTGTCCCTAATAAAAGACCACTCTAGCTTGTCAAAAGACTTTTCCAAGTCAATTTTGAGGATCATATGAGCCTGACTACCTTTCATTTTCCCAAAATGAGTAATTTAATCTTGTACAATGATCGCATTATCAGAATCCCTCCTATTAGAAAGAAAACTAGCCTAGCTAGGTCCAGTTATATCGGGTAGCATAGGTTTGATCATGTTAACAATGATCTTAGTGACGGTCTTGTAAATGGAGTTACAAAGCCCTATTGGTTTGAAATTTTTGAGCATGGAAGCTTGGGGACACTTAGGGATGAGACAGAACAGAGTTTGATTCATGGTCTCATCCATGGAGTGAGTGTTGAAGCTTTGTTTGCAGAAGTCAATTACTGAGTTCCCTACAATGCTCTAGTACTTTTGATACAAAATAGGTGGAGCCTATCTGGACCTGGAGCCTCGAAATGCTTAAAGGAGAAGATGGCCAGTTTGATTTCCCTAACCTCAAGTGGCCTATCCAAGATGTTCCTTTGGCATTCTGATAGGATATAGGTCATGTCTAGCTGGCTGGTAGTGGAGATGTGATCTTGGGTGTGTGAGGAGGTGTAAAGGATCTTGAAGAAAGACATAATAGAAGCTTTAATGTCCCCTTGGTCATAGAGAAAGTTTCCACCCTCCTCTTTGAGGAACATGATCATGTTTCTTCTTTTCCTATTGAGAGTGGAAGTGTGGAAAAATATAGTTTTGGCATCCCCTTCAGTTAGCCAATTAATCCTAGACTTGGGTTTTCAGAAATCTTCCTCATTTTTTAGGATGGAATCAAGTTATCTGGTCAGGTTATTTTCTAGGTTTAACAGGTAACTACTGAACTGGTAATTTGGTGATTTTTGGATCCCAACAATTCTGGCTAGGCTTTTTTTTTTTTCGGAAGATGTTGCCAAAAGTATGCATGTTCCACTAGGTAACGATGCATGTGAAAGTCTCAGTAGATTGGATTAGGGAAGAGTTATTGGTGAAAGCCTCATTGATAATACTAGAAAAGGAGGGGTGGCTAGTCCGCATGGGTTCAAACCTGAAAGGTCTGTTAGAATAATTGGAAGAGTCACCCTTTAGCACTATTTGAGTTGGGCAGTGATCTGAATGGGTCCTAGGAAAGTGTATAACAATAGCCTCAAGGTACTGGGCAATCCAACTCTAGATAGCAAAGCACCTATCTATCCTTTCTTGAACCAGACTACTACTATTTTTGTACCTTTTGTTAGTCCAAATGAATTTACTGCCTTTGTAACTTAAGTGTAGTAGATTGCATTCATTACGGCAATTCCAAAATAAATTACTACGACTTGAGGTTATGGGGTTGCCCCCAAAATATGTCCCTAGATTTGAGTATTTCATTGAAGTCTCTACCTACAAACCAGTTGTTAAGAATGCTTTTGGAGATAGTAACGAGATTTTCCCATAGCAAGTTCTTATAAGCTAAAATGTTTCTAGCATAAATAGCAGAAAATAACCAATGGGTGTGGATGAGAGTACCTTCACCATGGCATGGATGCCCTAAAAGGTAGTGGAAACCTCATCAACAGGGACACTATCTTCTTTCCACATCATCAAATCCCAATAGATAAGCCAATAGCCGGAGATTGGATAAGCATATGAAAATATAGATCCTCTATCAGCTTTTTGTGATCAACCATCTTAGTTTGTAGCAATACAATCACTGCTGGCTTGTGGAGTTGAACTATATCCATGCAGTGCCTCCTGAATTCCACCCTATTTTCACCCCTAAAATTCCATATGATGTAGTTCATCAGGAGTGGTTGGTGATGTCGGAAAAAGTTTCTGCGAGGCTTATCTATTCCTTGAGGATTCCTTCTTAGTTTCCTTTTGTTCTTGCTCTTCATGCTGAGAACTTGGGTCACATTGAGGAGTGGATTGGTCATACCCTAGGCGTGGTGAGATACTAGGCTCACCACGCACTTGGTCATGGTTCTGGCACGACAACACAAGCACTTCGCTCGTCTCCATACTAAACTCGATTGCTTGACTGGGTCCAGTAGGAGAGAGTATATGAGAAGGTGGCCATAGGTTATTCCTTCCATTTCATGTAGGATTTTCCTTTTCAGAAGATCTAAGGCTTTATTGATTTTCCTTGTAATATTTTCCAACGGTAGTGACTGATTCCTCTCTACTAGAGCAGAATGTGATGAAGCCTGGTGGTTTTAGAGTTTGATGGTCACAAATACTGGAGACGCTGTTGGATCCTCTGTTCCTGGGTTTGGAAAGAAGGGGATTGACTGGAATGCTTGAGATATTAGGGTGCTGAGAATCGGTGGCTCCAAATTTAGTTGCATGTTGCCATTGTTTGTCATCGTTGGCCACAAGGACGGGCCAAAGGCAGCCAATGCCCTACTTAGGGCTTCCATTGTTACCCTCGCCAGATGCGCTAGGTTTTGGGTCACTGGTTAATTTCCCAGGGTGAAATTGTAGGCTTAACGCCACTTCCAACCAAGATGCCAGTGAGCGGTCCGGTGGCAGTGGTAGCGACGTAACAATGGTAGGTGATGTTTGGTTTTTTTTTTTATTTTTGTGTTTTTTTATTTTGGTACTTTCGGTAATGGAGGGGGTTATGTTAACGATCTTGTTCATAATGGCTTCCTTTGGTGTCAAATCTAGGTCAGTGCAAAGGTCATTGGTTAATGTATTTGGAAAAGTGGATTCAGAATTAATGTGGTATCTGTTTGAGTGGATAGAGGGTGGCATGTCACCTGAGATCTGGTGGGTTCTCAGGTGACGCACTTGAGTGTACATGGAGTGTGGTGAGTTTTCCCTATTAGAGTAGTCCGTTGAGAGAGAGGTAGGGGACGCGTATGTGTTTGGGTAGGGATGATTATTTAGGTTAGGTGGTTCCAATTAGGTATGGACCCCCAGTTGTTTATTTTGTATTGGTTTGGTGACCCAATGCCATAGCTTCGACAGTGTTTGCATCTAGGGTTGGGCTACGGGTAGGGGCCTCTTTGAAGGCATTATTAGATGTCCCATTGCACATTTTGGTGTCAGTTTCATCAGACCTTATTCCCGCTTTGTGTTTGGCGCTGAACTTGGTTTAAGGCTGTTTGTATTAGGATACTGGGGAGTGAAGGATGGGATTGTGTTTACTGACAGGGCCGCTGGGCCTATTGATTTTTTGGACTGAGAATTAATGGACTTAGAATTGTATTGATTAGTTTTAGTTTCCAGAAACTTATCTGAATTTGCATCGAATATTATACATGAATATTTTGTGCTTTTGATGCATGATTCTGATTATTTTCATTTCCATTGTTCCTTTCCTTCGTTGTTTGTTGATTTGTTTTATTTCGCCTAGGGAAGGTTACTGTCTTCCATCCATCGTCCTCTCCTTTCTTCATATTTATTCCTGAATTTTTCGGTATTTCTTGTACATGTTGTACATAACGTACCTTCACCTTCATAAATTACTGCTTGTTTGTGGTCTCCAATTATTACTGATGTTTCCACTAGGTTTTCATGGGTACTTAGATACAAATGCGTGCGTATTTTGTAGAGGAGGTGCACGAGTCGATTTTCATTAATTTTCTTAGTTTCCTACCAACTTTTTCCATCAGCTCTTTGTCCTAAAATTATGTTGGTAGTTGAGGTAGGCGAATCCATATGGCTATGGAAGATAGAGTAGCTTCTTAAGGTATGAATTTGGTTCCAATTTACGTACTGATAGGAAGTTCCCAGAAACGAACCATGGCCCTAGATGTAGTGTTTTAGCCATATTTTCCTCTAGACTAAATTTGACAATAAAGAAGTCCCATCCTAGGTCAATCAAGATTAATTGTTCAGATGGTTTTCATAAGTCAATTATTTTTAAAACGAAAGTAATGGAGAGGCACTCTACGTCCGAAGACATTTATGATAACAGAGAAGCACCACAGTAGATATAAGCGGTTCTTGTCTTCTTGGGATAGGGCGATTGAGCCTTCAATGTTTTTTCCTTTATCATCTTTGATGATTGTGGGGGGATCCTCATCGTAGTATTCCGTTTGGCTAATTGCTTTCCTGTCTAGAAGCATTTCCTTATAGGAATATGGTGTGATTTCTTTCACATCCATTTGGTTATTCTTGTCCGGTGGTTCCAGTTATATGATTGGTGATATTGTGATTGTATTCATGTAGGTATTTTTAGAGAGGGGGGAGAGTTTCTCACTCTAAAGTTAGTAGAAACCTCATCAACAATGACACTATCTTCTTTCCACATCATTGTAAATAATAAGTATAACTAATATGTACTATTAATCACATAACTAAGCACTAAAGAAAAAATAAATTAAGGTATGCATTTTTATTATAAATCAATGTAAAACTAAAAAATAGATATCCAACCCTATTGTCATTTCTAGCATTGAATTGAATTTCTTTTGTTAGCATTAGTATTGATTTGGACTTTGTTTGAGTTACCACATTTATACGCTATAAAATTTATTTAAACCATTCAAGAATGTTAAGTCCAAACATGAAATAATACGTTAAGAGATAAAACTGTAAAAAAAGTTTAAGAAATATTTAAAAATTATATTAAAATAAATATTTATATGTATTAAATATTTTTAAAATTGTATAAATATATTATCAGGTTTGTTTGGTTTCAATTTGACTTTTTTTTTTAGTTAAAACCAAATCAAACCAATTATGGTCGGATTTTTTTCAATACCAAACTAAATCACAATCGAATTTTTTTCTCGGTTTGATTCAAATTATCAATTTAATACGGTTTATCGATTGTAGAGGCCGAATTTCATGCGTGATTGTGGGAAATTTTGCACAAATAATATGCCAAGCTCAATGTTGCTTATGTGGAAGTTGTTTCCAAAATGACTAAACTTACAAAAGTTTATAAATTTTAACTACTAGTAGTATAACTTAAATGGACAATGGTAGTCCCAAAATGGGCTATCTTTGCACTTTCCCACGGAAATCCCAATCTCTTTGTCTTTCCAGAAGGAGAAATTGAAAATAATCGAATTTACAAGTGTTCATTCAAAATGAGTCATACTTTCAAAAGTAATCAAAATTTAGCTACTTTTCATGTAAAGATAAATTTGAACGAAAATACTATTCAAAATCCGAAAAAATACTCCAGTATATTATACTGGAGTTCCAGTGTAATATATCAATCCAGGTATATTATACTGAAACTTTCCGTGTTTTGGAGTTCCAGAATAATATGCTGGAAGTTCATACATATGTGCACGATCTCCAGTATATTATGCTGTGACTTTCCGTATTACAACAAAATAGTAGCTATTTTTCAATGACTCTGTAAATACTGGCTATTTTTGAAATTTTACCTTTCTAGCTATACTGCCACCTCATCATTTTTCTTCATCTCAAAAGTCTTTGCCATTTCAGCTTTCAGCCTCCAGCCCTCTCTTGGAACAGCCACGTAACATTTTTCTTCCTGTAACTTCCTTTTCATTTCTCTATAAGTAAGTCTGAAAACTACCACCTTTGTTCTTCCCGTTATTTCCTTTTCATTCAACTTGCATTTGTCTTTTGATCTCTCGCTTGTGCTTCGTCTGTTTAACTGTTTAATGGAAGACTGCACGAGTTGTACTATTTATGATTTGTAGTATATCGGAGTAGTTATTTTGGCCGTATATAACGAAATGTACATAAGGCTCTACACCCGGAAACTCCGAAAGGCATGGAACTTACCATCAAGCTGAACTCGGGCAACACTTATTGAAGAGGTCTACCCGTCTGTCTGTCTGACCTGCACACATGAAATGCAGCGCCCTCAGAAAAGGAACGTCAGTACGAAATAATGTACTGAGTATGTAAGGTAATATACTGAAAGTTGAAACTACAAGTAGTTGAAAGTCAAAGATAATCTGAAGATATACTTACCTGCTGATACTGACTCAACTCTCTCAATATAGCAAGTAAAATAGATGTCTGATCCTATAAGGCTCGGTATATATATAACTGCTCTGCCATAGTAGGCTCGCTTATAGGCGCTCGGCCATACTAGGCTCTGTATCTCGACCAACTGGGCTCGCTCATAGGCGCTCGACCACAGTAAGCTCGGTATATATCTTACCATCTGATCAGAGATTTTCCAATAGACGTCTGCCCATCGATTATAGCTCGATGGTAATGAAAATACTTTTAATACTGTATATATGTATTCTCTCTTCTCTTTTGACCGGAAGAAGGAAATACTCAACTGAATATGCAGTCCCGATAAG
Organism: Nicotiana glauca; assembly: GCA_026770625.1. Lineage (NCBI taxonomy): Eukaryota > Viridiplantae > Streptophyta > Magnoliopsida > Solanales > Solanaceae > Nicotiana > Nicotiana glauca. The sequence continues at coordinate 24,375 of MU749081.1, read as the reverse complement.
AAGAATATAGTAACTTACAAAACTAGAAAAATATATGTAATTTGCGAGACTAGTGTATTGGGAAAAATTATATACATAAATGAATAATGACGTGGCATGACACGTGGAACTATCAAAAGGTTATAATTGGTCAAAGAATCATAGACCGGTGCGAGAAAAAAGCGATACGAGGCAAAAGGACAAAAAGAGGTGCGAGACAAAAGGGAGAAAAAGAGATACGGGAACAAAAAGGAGGTACGAGATAAGAGGCTCGGAAGTCCCGTCCCTATTTGAGCGTAATTACGTATGAGTTACGGGAAGGATAACGAACCTGGTCAAATAAGAAGATAAAGATACAGCATTTCAAGGGAAATAAATACTGGAACCGTTAAGGAATATTTGTATTCAATGTAATGATTATGTAACGTAGCATTTAATATCATTAAATATCCATAATAGTCTCATTATGACTTAGATGTAACGTACATTTTCAAAGATTCTCCAAAGAGACCTATAAAAGGAGAAATATGTAATCAGTAGAGGGACAAGCGACTATTGAAATATATTCTGATTTTCTAGCTTTCATATTCGAATACTTGCAAATCCTTTTCTCTATTTATTTTTCGATTATCAGTAACCCGATTCTTCTAAATTCTAGCTTTGACCAAAAGTTTATTTTTTGGTTAAACAAATTGGTTTCGTTACCGGGAATCTGATAATCAACTATATTGCTACTTGATTTTCTTGTTCATATCAATCATGTCTAACAATAACGACAACACCCAAGGACTTCCAGAAATTCAAACAATCCAACAATTTCAAGGAGATTCTCCACCAGGTTCTCCACGAGGCTCCTCATGACGATCTCGTGAAGGCACTCCTGATGGATCTCATGCAAATGGATAGGATCAACTCGAAAATGTTGAAGATATGAATGAGGCATTGAAAAAATTATTGATTCTCAAGTCAGTAAAGCTCTTCAAGCCTTCGTTAACCAGTTACCTGCTGCTCCGCCCACACCAACCCCAAACAATAATACTTTAGAGAACCCCCATTCTGGACTTGTTAATTTAGGCAGTGGTGGAACTCCTAGTGAAATGCAAGAAGGAGAACCAAGTAATCCAGTTAATTCTGATTTACAAAATCCCGTACTAACCTTGCAGAAACAACTTAAGGAGCAAAATGAACGCATAGAACAAATACCTGGGGTACCGTCTGTGATCAAAGGAGTAGACATAGACAAATATTCTCAACAACCATGGAAGCCGAGTGCCGCCCCCTCCCAATTCCGAAGAAATTTAAAATGCCTGATATTCCAAAGTACGATGGAACATCAGACCCACGAGATCACGTCACTGCATTCACCACATGAGTCAAGGGGAATGACTTGACTAAGCAAGAAATTGAATCGGTCCTGGTCAAAACATTTGGTGAAACACTCACCAAAGGAGCTTTAACCTGGTATTCTCTTTTACCTGAAAATTCTATAAATTATTTTGCTGAGCTTGCAAATTTGTTTATTAAAGCACATTCGGGAGCTCAAAAAGTTGAAAAGAGGATGGAGGACATCTTTAAAATCAAGTACGGAAATTCCGAGTTACTGAGAGAATTTGTAGATAGATTTCAACGGGAAAGAATGATGTTACCGCGAGTACCTGACAACTGGGCAACCATAGATTTTGCTAGTAATCTGAATGAGAAAAGTTCAGAAGCTACGAGGAGACTCAAAGAAAGCCTTCGAGAATTCCAAGCAACAACGTGGAACGACGTTTACAACAGGTACAACACAATGATGAGGATCGAGGAAGATATCGTCTTGCAGCCTAAAACAGATGAGAAAACAAGTTCAAGGCGTGTAGACAATGAAAGGAGATCCGGTAAAAATAGGTACGATCTTTATATGGGGCATGCAGGTAAAGACTCAAGGTCAAAACAAGAAAGGTACGATCATAAACCCAGACATAGGGAATCAGGCTCCTCATCAAGGTTCAACAATGATCGAGGTACACGTGGACAGCGGGATGATGATGGGAGCTTGAAAGCAAGGTTCGGCGATTACAATTTTAATGTAACTACTTCCGAGCTCGTGGATATTTTAAGAGGCATGGGACATAAGGTACGGTGGACGAAGGAGATGAGATCAAACCCAAATAGGCGAAACCTCGATCATTACTGTGAATTCCATAATGATCACAGACATAAAACCGCAGATTGCAGATTTTTACAAAGTGAGGTGGATTATTTGTTAAAGCAGGGATACCTCACTGAGTTATTCAGTGAGAAAGGTAAACAAGCATATATGAAAAATAGACAAGAGCCTCCGAAGCCGCCCTCATCTAAACAGACAGTCAATGTTATAAGTGGAGGAGAAGATATCGACGGTGTCTCATACACTGCAGCCAATAAAATATACAAAATGACAATCACTCATGGAAAACGGTTAAGACACGTGCTGGAAGAGGAGAATATCATATTCAGTGATACAGATGCAGAAGGCCTCCTGACTCCACATAACTATGCATACTAATGTGAAATGTGTTATGATTGATCCAGGCAATTCGGTGAATATTATTTTGATACGAGTGTTGCGCGAGATGCAAGCTGAGGAAACGTTGGTTCCAAAAGCGCATACCTTGTCAGGGTTTGACAACTCTAATGTCATAACCAAAGGCGAAGCAATTCTTACCACGTTTGCAGAAGGTGTTGTCAAAGATACTAAGTTCCAGGTTGTAGATATGGAAATGGCTTATAATATGATCCTAGTAAGGCCATGGATCCATGATATGGATGTTGTACCGTCAACATTACATCAAGTTATTAAATTCACATCACCATGGGGATTTGTCAAATCAGAGGTGATCAACAAACATCCAGGAGTATTAACTCCGTTGCAGATTCAACTGTTCAAGATGAAGTCAAATAGCAATTACAGGATTCAGTTGAGGAGGGTATAAAGCTAGCCTTGACTGAACAAGGAAAAACAAACGTGGATTCAAGGCCTGACACTATTCAAGAACCAGAGGAAAACGAGAATATTAAAACAACAATCGAAGAGTCAGAGGCTGTGGTTTTATTTATACACTGGTCCGAGAGGAAAGTGTATATAGGAGCGAATCTCAGCCCAGAGGTAAACCGTAAGTTAATCGAATTTTTAAAAGCTAACGCGGATTGTTTTTCTTAGTACCATTCTGACATGAAGGGATACCACTGGAGGTCATGACTCATAAATTGAATGAAGACCAATCATATCCCCCAGTCAAGCAAAATAAAAGAAAGCAAGTGGCTTAAAATAGGATCAATTCGTGAGGTAAAACATCCTAACTGGTTGGCTAACACTGTTGTGGTTCCTAAAAAGAATGGTAAGTGGCGTGTTTGTGTGAATTACACAGATCTTAATAAAGCATGTCCGAAAGATTTTTTTCCTTTACCGCATATAGATCAGTTAATTGATGCTACTGCAGGACATGAACTATTAAGTTTTTTAGATGCATACTCAGGTTATAACCAAATCAAAATGGATCCAGAAGATGAGGAAAACACATCTTTTATAACGGACAGGGGGACTTATTGTTATAAAGTAATGCCCTTTGGTCTTAAAAACGCTGGTGCAACGTATCAGAGGTTAGTTACTCAAATGTTTGAAGAGCATTTAGGTAACACCATGGAAGTTTATATAGATGACATGTTAGTTAAGACTCAACATTCAGAGGATCATATATCACATTTATCCGAAGCATTTAGAATTTTGCGAAAATATAATATGAAATTGAACCCAAAAAAATGTGCATTTGGTGTGGCAGCAGGAAAATTTTTGGGTTTTCTTGTTTCTAACCGTGGTATTGAAGTAAAACCAGCCCAGATTAAAGCTATTGAGGAAATTCCTGATGTACTTACAAATAAAAAAGAAGTTCAAAGACTGACAGGGAGGATCACAGCCTTGGGAAGATTCATCTCAAAATCATCAGAAAAATGTTTCAAGTTTTTCTAAGCCCTTAAAAAGCAAGATCACTTTGAATGGAATGAAGAATGTCAACAAGCACTTAGGAACTTGAAGACATATTTGGCAAATCCATCACTGTTAGCAAAACCTAAGGTTGGTGAAAGGTTTTTCATCTACCTTGCTGTTTCAGAAGTTACGGTAAGTGCTGTTTTGGTTCGGGAAGAACAAGGTAAACAATCTCCTATTTATTATGTTAGTAAATCTTTGTTAGGTGCAGAGACACGGTATCTGCAATTAGAGAAATTAGCACTAGCTTTAATCATGGCATCTAGAAAACTGAGACAGTATTTCCAGTGTCACCCAATTGTTGTAGTAACTGCATTTCCCTTACGTAATATACTGCATAAACATGAATTGTCAGGAAGATTAGCTAAATGGGATATAGAATTAAGTGAGTATGAAATCATGTATCTACCTAGAACAACAATAAAATCCCAAGTACTGGCAGATTTTGTGGCTGATTTTAGCCAAGGGATGCAATTAGAAGCTGAAAAAGAAGTTCAGGTACTTAATGGAGCAAATCCAGGAATATGGACTTTATTTACTGATGGATCGTCTAACATTAAAGGTGCAGGGTTAGGAATTGTTTTAGTACCACCCACGGGGGAAACTATTAGACAAGCTATTAAATGTCACTCCGTAACTAATAATGAAGCGGAGTATGAAGCTGTGATTGCAGGTCTAGAATTGGCACGAGAACTTGGGATAAGTCAGGTGGTGATCAAAAGTGATTCTCAACTCGTGGTTAATCAAATGCTGGGGACTTACACAGCCAGGGAGGCAAGGATGCAGCAATACTTGGAAAAGGTAAGGGAACTGATAAAACAGTTCCAGTCTTGGAAGGTTATCCAAATACCAAGGGATGATAATGTTGAAGCAGATGCCTTAGCGAACCTTGCATCCGCAGCTGATATAACAAAAGATGCCAATGCCTCAGTTATACATTTATTTCACTCGGTTCTCGAACCTGATAAGAACGAGGTAAATTTTAATAATCTAACTTGGGATTGGAGAAATGAAATTGTAGCTTTTTTACAGTATGGTACCGTACCTGATGACAAGACAAAAGCACATGCACTTCGTAAAAAGGCAGCTCGTTACTGTTTAAAACAAGGTAACCTTTATCGAAAGATGTTTGGTGGCCCATTAGCAAGATGCCTTGGACCTTCTCAAACGGAATATGTAATGAGGGAAATACATGAAGGACATTGTGGAAACCACGCAGGAGGAAGGTCACTGGTAAGAACTTTGATCAGGGCAGGATATTACTAACCCAAAATGGAAGAAGAAGCAACGAACTTCGTAGCTAAATGCGATAAATGCCAGAGATACGGTAATAATATGCACAGACCTGCTGAGTTGTTACATCCGGTTATTGCACCGTGGCCATTTATGAAATGGGGAATGGACATAGTTGGACCATTGCCTCAAGCTAAAGGACAGGTAAAATTTCTACTCGTACTCACTGACTATTTTACTAAATGGGTAGAAGCAGGAGCATTTAAACAGGTACGAGAAAAAGAAGTCAAGGATTTCATTTGGCAAAATATCATTTGTCGATTTGGTGTACCAAAAGAAATTGTATGTGACAATGGTCCACAATTTATCGGAGCTCAGGTCACGGAATTCCTTCAAAGTTGGCAAATAAAAAGGATAACATCAACACCATATCATCCAGTAGGGAATGGACAAGCGGAATCGACAAACAAAGTTATCATTAATAATTTAAAGAAACGATTGGAGGAATCAAAGGGTAATTGGCCTGAAGTATTACCTAGAGTCCTGTGGGCATATCGTACAACCACGAAAACAAGCACAGGTGAGACACCCTTTTCCTTGGTTTACGGGGCTGAGGCACTTATCCCAGTTGAGATAGGGGAGCCGAGCACGAGGGTGTCACAAGCAACGCAGGAATCTAATGATGAAGAGATGAAGGTCAATTTAGATCTGTTGGAAGGCAGGAGAGAGGCTGCGTTAATAAGAATGGCCGCACAAAAGTAAGTGATCGAACAATATTACAACAGGAAAGCCCATTTGCGATACTTCAAAATTGGGGACTTCGTTCTTGAAAAGGTTTTTCAATCTACAAAGGCAGCCAACACAGGTAAACTAAGTCCAACTTGGGAAGGACCCTATAGAATTCATGATATTACAGGAAAAGGAGCATATGAGTTGGAGACAATGGAAGGGAAGATACTTCCTTCGCATTGGAATCCTATTCATCTGAAGAGATATTACTTCTAAGAGAAAACCCATGGTCAGGTATCATTATGTTATATTTTATTTTTTGAATTATTAAAAATTTGACTAACGATTTTAGATGATAGGCAAACCGTTTACCCGTACTAAATGATGAGTCACGACCTGTAAGGCAAAAATGGAATATACTAAAATTCCTGGCCTAGGGTTACAATAATTCTAATAGAAACATACACGGGTAAAGCAGTATTCTTCTATAATCATACCCCCAAGACCCGTATGTATTTCCTTTTCAGGAAAGGGATCAAGTGAAGGAAACTATCAAGTGCTTGAGGCTTCATACTTCAACACTCAAACACTTATGGGACTATATACATCTAAGTGTACGTAAAAGGCAAACAAGATTGAGGAAAAATCAAGCCTAAGAAGAAAGCAGAGTGGAAGTTAACAAGTCAAGGCATTCATCATAGTATTCTTTCCCATGAGAACAATGAAATTACCTCTCAAACCCTTCCTAGTATTTTAGAGCTAAGGGAGATCTACTGTACTTCATAAACAATTAGGGTGTAGACTATATATTAAAACGGATTATAAGGAAAAACCCTGTATCTATTATTCTACTTTTTGTAAATCTGTTACAAGAAAAACAGTTACGAGAAAGTTATAGTTGTAATTCAAATACATGTAAAGAATGATTTACGACTTGTCAAAATTAAGAAATAAAAACTTGTTCAAGTTATTTCAGATAAACATGTGTGTTCCTATTTCTTGTATCGTATAATAAACACCATTATGAAGTTGAGACGTCTTCTTCATCAAGTGTTAAAATATAAAAGGGCCCTCTTTTATAAAAATTCATGTCATTTAATCATGAGGATAATGAAAGCATTTTCAGAAAATAAAAATGCAATCTATTCTTTAAGTACTTAAAAATAAAAGGCATGAATAGAACAGATGGAGGTTTAAAGATAAACTTCTCAATATTTTAAAACTAAAGACCAAGTATAAAACTTAGTCGTCGAATGGTTGCTTAAACAAAGCTTGGGAACTTAAACTCTTAAAAATTCTAAGCCTGGAGTTCAATTACAAAAAGTTATCATAAGAAACCAAAAACTTTGAACATGGATTTCCAGAGGGGCACCTACAAAAAGGGAAACCTCAAATTACAAAAAACTCTTTAAGGAAAAAGAACTGAAGAAGGATCATCTACGGGCTCACTGCACTTGCATCATTAGCAACTAAGAGTTTATCTTCAGTCACGGTAATGGCAGCATCCACGGGTGAGACCTCAACTTGACCAAAGGCAACATGCGCGAAAGAACTTAAGGGGAGTGCAACACTCGTAGAGATCTCATCAGACACAGGAACTTCAAATGCAGCAGAAACGGGGACTTCAGATAAAGAACTTCATCTAAGGGAGCTCCAACCAAAGCAGTCTCAGCTAAAGAAGTTTCATTTGAAGGAACCTCAACCAAAGGATTTTCAGCTACAGGAAGACCAGTTTCAGGAGAAGAAAAATCCGGTGGCTACTGTGCTCTATCAATGGCTTTATTTACCTTAGCCAATTCAGATTCAAGGTTAAAATTTTCTTGGCTCATCTCTATCAAGGTGTCACGGCGGGTCTTGAGAAAGGTCCAACTCACTTCAATGTTGGAGGATTCTTCGAGAAGTTCGTAATCCTTTTCCCAGGCAGTGACCTCATTCTTGAGCTCTTCATTCTTAAGCAGAATATAATCATGAGATGATTGTAATAAGGTGTGGGAATTTTCCAAAGCATGGACCTTGCCTACAGAGGCTAGCAATTCTTCTTGTACTCAAGAAAGCTCTTGTGCCACCTCTCTCGCATGCATTTCCTTCTGAGCCAACAAAGCTTTTAAAGCTTTATTTTCATCAGTAACCATGGATAATTGCTCCGCAAAAAGCTCTTTTTCTCTCGTAGACTAATCTGAAGTAGCCTTGACCGTTGCCAATTTAGAGGTAAGAGTTTGAACTTGTTTCTCTAGGAAACTTTTTCCTTTCTCTAAAATTTCCATATCAATTTGTAAACTCTCGAACTGGCCTTTCCAATTGTTGGCTTCCAATTGAGAGTCACGAGCAGCTTCTTCCGTGTCATGAGCAGTTTTCTCTAGGTCACGAGCCAGTTTCTCTAAAAGAGGAACTCGATTCATAAGTTTAGTACCAATAAGGTTGACCTGTTCATATAAAAAAAGGGAGATGAGGTTAAAAGCTTCCAAAGCAAAAGTCTTGATAAAATAAACTAAATAATACCTTCAAACTAGCATGAACAATGTCATTCAAGAGAGTCATATTACTATGACTCTCAAGTTTTGCTTTCTCGACAGAGCCGATCAAAGGTGCAAGCCAAGTGTCAGCTTGCCCAGACTTCCTCAAAAGGCTGCCATTAGCGGGAACTTCAATGGTCACGCTCTTCATAGCAGTATTTCTACTTGTGGAACCCACTTCTGTGTGATGAACTATGGGAGGAGTGATTATTGAAGGAGGGGCATTAGAGGAAGGCATGGAAGTAATAGATAAGGGAGGCAAAGAAACAATTACGGGAACGGTAGAGGTAGAAGAAGACAGGGGAAGCTCATCTAAAACCGGTCCTAAAGGACCTCTACTAAAACCCCTGATAAAAAGCTGGCTTATGGAGTCAACAGTATCAGAAGGGGGAGAAATGTCATCATCAGGAATGACTACTGGAGTAACAACGGGTTCGGAAAGGGGCAGGTCAGAAGAGACATTAATCTCATCATCAGAAACAATTCGTCTCCTGGCTCGCGGTCTAGTTACCATGGAGCCCTCACCCTCTCCTTCAGAATCATCTTCAATGACCGACTTTCTTTTCTCAGACCTCAAAGGAGTTGTAATATCTTGATCCCCAGATCCTAGGAATATGTCTTGGCCATGAGATGCCAAAAGACCCTCAAAAGTAACTCCTCGAGTGGCAAAACCTAAGAAAAGGAAGGTTAAAAAGCCAGGACAACGGAAATAATTAAGGTAAAAGACAAAAAACTCTTACCATGAGTCTTTGGTTTCCAACCATAGCGACTAGAAAGGGTTTTTCACGTCCTACCTTCCATTGGTGCAACCTTCAAAAGCTTTTCTACCCAACCACGGATATTGGATAAAGATTCAACAATAGCCATTATTGCTGAAAAGAAAAAGAAGCACAATAGTAAAATATAGGTAAGGTTGAAAATAAAAAGGCACGAGGATATTTAATACTTACGTGCAAAATTCCACTTCTCCGGGAAGCGAATGTTTCTTTCACCGACTAAACCCACAGTGGGGGCAGCAACATACCGAGCATACCAGCCACGGTCCTTATCATCTTCAGGACTCACCAAAACTCTTTTACTCCTAGCTGCTAAACCAAATATGCCATTTCGGAAAAAACCTAGGAGAGTAAAGGTGAATTAAGTAGGGGAAAGTAAATTCTACATTGGCTTTATTAGCAAGATGCCTCAAGCAGGCAAAAACTCACCATACTATTGGTCCAATTTGACCCAAACAAACATCGAAGAAGCGGCAAAAGTCTAGAATGACCGGGTCAATGGCTTGTTTGAACCCTAAAGTAAATGGGTAGGTGTAAATAAAGGAATAACCTATAATATAATAGGTGATTCTTTGATTTGGGTTAGGAACAATAATAGGGAAATCATCTTCCCTATGACACTTCTTCCGAACTACAGGCGCTAAAACACATATGATTAGAGTGGGATAAGGATCATCACGATCCAGTGAAGCAACTTGAGTTTTTAGAGACTCTTTATCGTGATGAAAAGAAAATTCTATGGGAATTATTTCTTCCACCAAGGGTTCACGCAGTGGCTCAGAAGAATTCTTGCTTCGAGAGGATCCCCTTTGAGAATGCGAACCTCTGGTTCCAGAAGAAGGACCAGAACCAGAAGGAGGCGTTGAACTACTACCACGAGAAGAGCTTAGATTGCGTAATCTACCTCCTCTTCTATGCCTTATAGGATCTGTGAGCACGTGATTTTTTCCCTATATATGAATCATTCCCAAAAATTCCAAACAAAATGATTTCTTACCATTTGTTATGAATTTTGTGGCATTTTTTGGTAATTGTTGGATTTTATTTGTGCATTTTAATATGGAAAATACAAAAATACATTGGTATTTAGGTTTAATTTCATATTTTAGTGTCAATTAGTAGTCAAAATTGTTCACATATAAAGAAAATAACAAAAAAATGGTTCTTTGCACTTTTATTTTTAATTTGTGGAATTTATTTTAATTTTAATTTAAAACTAGAAATTACTTAATTTTGGGAAATTATCATATTAGAGTCAATTGGGTCTTTGGTTTTTATTTGTTGACATTTTTAACAAAATCAAAAAATAAAATAAATATACAAAACAAGAAAAAGAGAAAAGAAAGCAAAACAAAAGAAATTACAAGTGGGCTGTTACATTTGAATCAATTCTGAGCCCAAACACACGCCCAACCCTTGGCCCGAACATTACCCCATGCCCCATGCCCAATATCCCCTGCCCGGTCTACCTCCCGCATTAAACCCCAAACGACGCCGTTTTGGCGCCATTTAATCCTGGCCATCCATACCCTCAAATCCAAGGGCTCAGATTGATCCTTCAATTTTAATAAAACTGTCTAAAACAAATCAGTAAACCCTAAAACAAAAATCCTCTTCCTCGTACTAAAGCCTGTAACACCGCCGGAGCCGCCGTCGGCGGTGAACGCCACCTATGCCAACGACCCTCAAATTCACACCACCGGTTCGCCTCGTTCCCCTCTTCCCATTCCTGCCATTGTTTCCCCTCGAATCTTGCCGGAGTTTGTCGAATATCCCTTTGAAATTTTCTGGCCACGGCGTCGGTTACCCCAAATAGCCCCAAAATAACACCATAGAACCGCCCAAGCTTCCTCTACCCAACCCCCATAGCCTTGTCTCTCGAATCTGCCCGGAATTGGTCGAATATCAAATTGAAGGTTTTCCAGCCAAACCCTAGTTGCCCCAAATCTCTCCAAATTGATACCACCTGACCTTGGGACATTCCTCATAAATAATCCATGATCGATAACGTTCAATTCCTACTGGAGTCCACTGATTCGACAACTAGGTTTGAGATAATCAATGCAATGAATTTCCGAGCTTACACAGTATATTGTGAGTCTGTTCTCTTCTTTTTTATCTTATGTTCTTTCTTGATTTCTTTTCCATTTTTAGTAATCAAGTCTTTGGCCTTCTCTTTGGAATTTTAGTCTAAGTCTGTTATTTGTTCAGGATAAATCTGTGTCAATTATATTGATTTTAGGATTTTTGATTAATTAGATTTCAAGGTTAATTAAAAGTAGTGAATATGCTTCATGATTAGTCTAAAATTCTGTTAATTCTACCAGGCTTAGTTGTTTTTGCTTCATGATTCAATAGACTTAATTGTTGCTTGATCCTGTTTAGTTATTTTTTTGTATTAATTAGTTAATTGTTCTCATTAGTAAGGCCATAATGGTTTCCAAGTTTGTTAGTTCATGGGGAATGACTGCAGAGGGGCTGGGGATAGGGTAGTAATTTCAAAATTAGCACAGGGGCAATATAGGGCAATTCAGGGTACTGTTTCTTTGGTATTTAATCTAGTATTCCCTAGAAGCTTCTAGGTTGGGGTGGTAATTGGCACTTTCAGATAAATAAGGGTGTGACTTCAGTCATAAGGAAAAATAAAGGGTTAAAAATGGGAAATTAACAGAGGGCTTAAAAGAAAACTTAAAATATGATGCTTACCCCTTGGTTGCCTATAAAAGGGCATGAATGGTGCCTTGGTGAAGAAGTTTTTTTCAGCCTCTAAAAAACAAATTCCCCCAAAAGGGTATTCTTCAACTTTCAGATCTAGTTTTTGAAATTCAAACATCCAAAAATCCAAAAACAATAGAAAACCTTCAGAAAATCCAAAAATATTGTTTCATTAGATTAATTTCAATTCGTAGCTATTGAGTTCTGGTTTCTGGATCAATGACTGTCTGTTGAAGCTCCTTAGGATCACTGGTTTTGGTTTTGCACAATTTGGTTGAAGATTAGTGTGGTTCTAGTTGGTTTATTGCCGCTATTATTTTGTTATCACTTCCTGGGTATTCTGGTTGATTTTGGCTGAAAACGAGCTGTGTGTGAGCTGTGTTCTCGTTGACCTAGTGGCTGTGATTTGCTGGTTGTTTTGCTGATCTTATTTTCCTTTTTGCTTTGCCCAATTCCAGGTACATTTGTTGTCCCTAATGCTTTGAAGCTTCACTCATTGTACTTGAATGACTATGAAATCAAGTGACGAAGCATTGTTATCACATGAATCTGCCTCTGAATTTCCATTAGCGTAGTCTGTAGTTATAAATTTCAGTACGCTTTAGCATCAATCAGAACTTCTGAAACCTGTTTTGTAATTAAACTAGAGAGACTCTGGACTATTGATTATATGATCATGAGTTTGTGCTAGACCATATGAGTTACCCAGATTTGCTTAGTTAACTGTATCATTAATGTGAAGATGAGTTTGTGCATACTCACCTAGATTGTAATAGTTAATTGATTTAGCTTCAGGTCCAAAATGCTAGGGTCGTAAGCAGGCATAAAATCAAATTTGACTAATTGCACGAATGACGTGGTATAACAGCTGATCACTTTAGTTAGTTGAGTTTTTTCCTATGACTGTCTGAGTTAATTCATAGCTTAAACAACTCCATTTGATTACTCGTTTTGGATCTAACCATTGTATGAACTTGAAGCAGGCACTTTGAGTCATTGTTTGAGACAACAAATGTTTTAGCTTGATCCATGCATCTGGATGATGTAGCCATACTTTTAATTGTGTAAGCTTAGACGGAAAACTATAATTAAGTCGTTCACTGTCGCTTTGCGTAGCATAATTGGAAATAACTTCAGGAGGCCTCTATTCTAAGTGAATTGATACTTTGCTGGGGCTTGACAGTCCATTAGCCAATGGTATAGGCTTCAGTGCTTAAATGAATGGCCCAGACTTCACATCTATAACCACTTCTCTAGGCTGGTTGGCCATATTTTGTTCCCGGGCACTTCCTGAGGCCCCAAAGCCTCTAGGGGCCTGAACTAATTGAAATTCATAGGTTTAAAATAATAGTTCCAAAACAATGCTCATTAATTAGGACATTTCTTGATTACTAGATACAAATTAATAAGTAGAAAACCATAGTCACTTTAGGATTAGGCTTTAAATAAAAATGATGAGACGAGCCTCGCCAAATAAAATAAATAAATTGTGGGGCCCTCAATAAATGCTATATAAAAATACTTATAATTCGGGCGGACCGGTTAGCAAATTTCACGGTCTTCCCCAAAGATAATAAACACGTAGTTGCTTTAGGCGCGTATTTTATTAAAATTACCTTCTTAAATATGGGTGCACATTGATGTGACACAAATCCAAATCTCAACGGAGTCGAAATGTGTTGACAACCACGAGTGCACTGGTGCGACATGGTTCGAGACGCATTCTCATGACGTTGCAATTCTTATTAAAAATAAAAAGAAAAGCGGATTACTAATAAAAGGCACATAAGTTAGAACATGTTTTGAAATCAGATAAAATCAAATACAATAGTTGAGCGACCGTGCTAGAACCACGGAACTCGGGAATGCCTAACACCTTCTCCCGGGTTAACAGAATTCCTTATCCGGATTTCTGGTTCGCAACTGTAATACAGAGTCAAGCCTTTTCCTCAATTCGGGATTCAAACCAGGTGACTTGGGACACCATATATCTCCCAAGTGGCGACTCTGAATCTCTTAATAAATGAATCCCGTTTCAATTGTCCTTTAATTGGAAAAACTCCTTTATTATACCCTCTTCGTGCGGGAGTAGCGGAAAAAGTAGGTGTGACAGCTCTGGCGACTCTGCTGGGGAAAATAACCTAGAACATTTTGTTCAGGGTTCAGAATTCGAGCTTAGATAAATTGTTGTATTTGGTTATATCTGATTTTCCTACATGTTTCATGCTTAATGTGCTAAATGTTTACCGCTTTGATATTATCTGAACTGTATATAAACTGTGCCG